>PVKU01003615.1:0-104579 GCA_004027475.1 Anoura caudifer
GCTATATGTGGGGCAGGGGTCTGAGAGGGAACGATGGCACTTGCTCCGCTCTCTGCCAGATTTCAGTCACTTTTCCCACTTCCCCCAAGCAAATTGGGCCCTTATGGTGCTGATTCCCATATGGGTGGGTTTGTATACGTCCTGGGACCCTGTGGGTCTCTCCAACGAACTCTCCTGTGAGGCTGGGAGTTTCTCCTGCCACCTCAACTCCCACAGGTGTTTTTAATCGGTGGTTTAAGGCTTTATTTTCCCGTGCTGGGACCCTGGGTTGTGCAGTCTGTCTCGCTCCTCAGTTTCACTTGGTTTATCTGCATGCAAATGTCGGACTCCCTGGCCCTCCAGCTGCCTTATGTGCTGCGCCCTTCCACAATCCACTGCCTCGCTGGGTCCTCCAGCTGATGCCTTGCATGCCCGGGGTCCTCCAGGTGCCCTGCGACAAGCCTTAGTCCCGGCTCCCCGACTCTGCCTCTCCTATCAGTGTGGATGAATGTGTCTACTTTAACTCCTTGGTTGTCGGACTTCCACACAGTTCAGTTTGCTGTCAGTACTGGTTGTTCTGTGTTTTTAAATTGTTGTCCTTATTTTGGTTGTGGGAAGAGGCACAGTGTGTCTACCTATGCCTCCATCTTGGCCCAAAGTCTCCAATTTTTAAAAAGTTTTAATGATATTTAAACTCAATATTGTAATTAGTGTCCATTTTGTGTAATATTGAACTTGAATCCTATTATTTAACATTTAGATTTGTCTGCTACAACTCCCAGTTATGTCACCTGAAAATTGTGTGTATGAATGTATGTGTATATATATGTATATATAAATGTAAGTAGTAAGTAGAAAAGTAGAACATTATCTTTTTTAATCTTCAAAACAGCTGAATTTTTCACTTTTTAATTATATGCATTTATTATATTCACCTTTTTTGATGAATGTAGCACAAGAGGATATACAAGAAAGCACCCTATCACTCAATTCCTTAAGTTCCTCTTCCCAAAGGCAACCAATGTATACCAGTTTGTTGGGTATACTTTCAGAAATATTGCAGTTATAAGCAAGCAAATACATATATTCTACGCCTTCTTTAAAAGAAAAAAATAATAGTGGTAGAATTCTACACATACTGTAACCACATCTTTTTTTTTTTAAACTTTACCCATTTATGTGACATCCGTAAACAAAATGCTCCTCATTCTGTTTTATAGCTATAGAGCATTCAATCACATGGAGGGGCTACTTTTTAAAAGCCAATCCCCCACTGCTAAACTTTTAAGTTACTTCAAGAACCTTGTTAGAGCCCTGACTGATGTGTATCAGTGGACTGGGTGTCCTCCCACAAACCAAAAGGTTGAAGAGTCAATTCCCAATCAAGGCATATGTCTGGCTTGCAGGCCAGGTTCCATTGGGGGCATGTGAGAGGCAGCCAATTGATGATTCTCTCTCACATGTGTTTCTTTGTCATTCTCCCTCCCTTCTCCTCTCCCTAAAAATACATAAAATCTTTTTTTATTAAAAGATTTTTAATCTTTTAATCTTTTTTTATTAAAAGATTTTACATATTTTTAGACAGAGGGGAAGAGCGAGGGAAACATCAGTGTACGGTTGCCTCTTGTGCACCTCCTACTGGGGACTTGGCTTGCAACCCAGGCATGTGCCCTGACTGGGAATCGAACCAGCGACCCTTTGGTATATAGGCCAGCACTCAATCCACTGACCCACACCTGCCAGGGCTCACTGGGTGATTCTTGTATGTACCCTGACTGGACATAGAACCCACAGCCTTGGCTCATTGGGACAATACCCCAACCAACTGAGCTACTTGGCCAGGGCTACCTATTAATTCTTTTTATAAGAATTATCCTGTAGTATGCTTACACACGTGCAAAATGATGCATGTACAAAGTTGTTTTATTATTATTTGTTCACTGAAAAGAGTTATTGTAATAGGGAACTACTGAAGGTTTAAAAAAAATATTATAGCAAAATTGTTTTTTTTTTTTTTATATTTTATTGAGCCCTGGCTGGCCTGCAAACCAGAGTCACCAATCCGAATCCCAGTCAGGACACATGCCTGGGATGCAGGCCAGGTCCCCAGTTGGGGGTGTGCAAGAGGCAACCACACACTGATTCTCTCCCTCTCTTTCTCCCTTCCTTCCCCTCTCTCTAAAAATAAATAAATGAAATCTTTTTATTAAAAAAACAATCAACCAATGAGGGCATGGATAAGTGGAACAACAAATCAATGCTTCTCTCTCTGTCTTTATTCCTCTCTCTAAAAAATCAATTAAAAAATGTTTAATGAATTAATGGATAAAAGAGTATGTGCATTCATAATTTTGATAATGCTAAACTGCCCTTTTTAGAAGTTGTACCAATTTATACTTTCAGGAACAATGTGTAAAAATATTTTCCCCCAATCCTATTCAAAAGTATTAAAATATTTTATCTTTGCCAAGCTGATAGGTTCAAGTTACTTGAGTGGCATTTAAAATAATTTGGGTTTTTCTTAAAAGTAAAGTATTTCACTATGTAAATCCACCCTCAAAATGCTACCTTTTAAGATTACATTCTATTTTTTGTTGTTTTTCAATTACAGTTGTCCCAATTTCCCCCCTGCTCTCCCCTCCCCCTCCCTCATTCAATCTCCACCCTGTTGTGGAATCATGGGTCCTTTTAAGATTACATTATTGGTATCGTCAATAATTTATGAAAACTTCAAAAACGATTAGGCTCCTTAAAAAATAGTTTTCTTTACTGAAATCAGATCCTCACCTTAGCATGAGTACAGCTAAATGTAGTAAAGTACAAAACTTCTCCAATTCATTATATAGTTCATTTTCAAAATGGATAACCTCCACATCTAGTAATGATGAAATAACTTTAATTTTATAACTACATAGGCCCCTTCTATAAAAACCATTGCTCATAAATTAATTGAAAATTAGTGGTTAACTCAAAATAACTATTGGAGTGGGCTCCAGTTAGACAGAACAACCTAAATGTCCTATGCTTCTCCTTCTATGTGTCTGAGTATTATTAATAGTTGATGTAATGTTAATGCTCACATTCCTTTCTCACGTGAATAGGGGAAAAAACAAGCCAAATAGTATAATGCTTCTCAATTCATTTTTAAGTTAAAGATTAATAACTATGTTTGTTAGTTCATTTATTCAAAAGTAAATCTGTTTTACTTCCTCTATTCTCAATACTTTAGGATCAAGCTTAGCCACAGGTATCTGAGCAGAAAGAAGAAAATATATTTTTAGTTTTATTATTTGAAAACTCTGTAAACATGACCTACACAAGCTTTTAGAACAGCTAACTATACAAGGTCATGTATTAAGCACTTCTATTAGTTACACATATATGACAAACCACAAAACCATAGTCCTTCTAATTGTAAAGCCAAGGCAAAAGGAAATCCTTATTGTATATTCAAAACAAAAGCATACTACATCAAATAATTAATTCATTGTTTAACTCTTACCCATAAAACTGGACTATAAACTTGGTTATATAAAAACTAGCTATATAAACTTGGTTAAGAATAGTGAGAGAAAGTTAATGGTTAAATGACTGGAAAATTGCTTCATGTTCCAAATATACAGGTACTGAAATGAAGATGGTGATTATTATGCTAAAAAACATAACACTTTAAACTCATGTAGTCTCATTCAACCTCCCTTTGCAAGACCCAAAAAATAAAAAACTGCATGAGACAATCATTAAAAGCATAAATTCTAGAGTCAGACAGACCTGAGTTTGAAACCTGACTCCCACTTAAAAGCTGAGTGACAGCCCTGGCTGTTGGGCAAGCCCTGGCCATTGTGGCTCAGCAGCTGGTCAGAGCACCCTCCAGTAATCAAAAGGTTGCCAGTTGGAATCCAGATCAGGGCATGTACCTAGGTTGTGGGTTTGATCCCCTGGTCTGGGTGAGTATCAGAGGCAACCAATCGCTATGTCTATCTCACATAGATGTGTCTCCACTTGGCACGTTATCTTCCCAAAGCTTCAGTTTCCTCATTTTTGAAATGACAATATCATTAAAACCTTCAGGCCCTGGCTGGTGTGGTTCATTGGATTGAGTGCTGGCCTGCAAAGCAAGGGGTTGCTGGTTCAATTCTCAGTCAGGGCACATACATGGGTTGCAAGTGAAGTCCCCAGTAGGGGGTGCACAAGAGGCAACCACACACTGATGTTTCTCTCCCACTCTTTCTCTCACCTTTCCCCTCTAAAATTAAATAAATAGGCTAATTACATACAGTATACCACACCAATGAGTTTTCCTAATAGCCTATAATGACAGCTTTAAATGACAAAACAACATAAAAGGAAGCAGGTGCAAATACACAGAATTAAAGAAATCAATGATTAAAAAATAACTGTCTGGGGCTCAAGGAGAAGATAGTGAATTCTTCATAAATTAAAGGTAAAATAATTGTTGCGGTTGGTATAGCATATATAGCTCTCTAAAAAACATTTATATAAACATATACAAATAGTCCTTGTAGAAAGAATGAGGACCTAAAATGCAGAAGCCTCTCAGTTAGTTAAGAAAAATATAAGCAATGAAATAATGGGTGATGTATAACAAGATAGCCCCGGCTGGTTAGCTCAGTTGGTTAGAGCATCGTCCCAACAAGCCATGGTTGAGGGTTCGATCCCCAGTCAGGGCACATACAAGAATCAATTAATGAATGCATAAATAAGTGGAACAACAAACCAATAAATAAAAACTTTTTAAAGTATATCAAGATTTAAAAAAAACTAATGATTTCCAATGACAAGGTGAAACCTCTACAGCCATCAAAATAATAAAAATGAAATAATTTCAAGTGATCAAACCTTGTCCAAAACCAATAGCCATCTACTCCTTTGGATGATGTCACTTACGCTCACAATATTAAAAAAAAAAATCATGTTAAGAGAATTCCAGCTGTTTCTCCTCAGGACACCCTCAAAAAAAATAATAACTATAGTGAATCTTAATTAAGGGGAATGGCATCTATATAGCTGATAAAGAACCTAACTTTTGAAAATATACAACTGCAAAGGTAAGTTTTACCTCACAAATTACAATTTTTGTTCAGATAACATAATAGCAAAAATTTGTAATGATTTATAAGGCTAGAGGAAAACAGTGATTTTAATAGTAACTAAATACAAGACTCTGATGTTAGAGGAAAGACCTACACATACCCTGGACCACCAGAAAGAATACAAGTGGGTGGGAAACAGAACACAGGTGGATCCTAGAACAAATTAAGCCTGAAACATCGCTGGAGGCAAAAATGACAAAATTGAAGCTGTCCTACTTCAGGCACATCATGAGAAGGTAAAGTTCTCTGGAAAAAAACATAATGCTGAGGAAAATAAAAGCCAGCAGGAAAAAAAAAGACCAAATATGAGATGGATTGATTCCATAAAAGAAACCATAAGCCTGAGTCTACAGGGGCTAAGCAGGCTGCTGAGGACAGGACATTGGGGACATCACTTTTATAGGGTCGCCAGGAGCAGGAGCCTACACAGTGGCATGTAACACAAATACAGGACTTACGCTAAATCAGTAGTTCAAGAGTAAACAATTTTATTTTTAATATATTACTAAGATTATTTTTATCTTTTCTTTTTACTTTTTAAGGATTTTACTTATTTATTTTTAGAGAGAGGAAAGGAGGGAGAAAGAGAGGGAGAGAAACATTATTGCTGATCAATTGTTAAACACGCCCCCAACCCGCAACCTAGGCATGTGCGCCCTGATGTTAACCAAATCAGCAAACTTTCAGTCTGCATGCAGGCGGGTGCTCAATCCACTGAGCCACATCAGTCAGGGCAAGAGTAAACAATTTGAAATAATCATATTTCAACTACTTAAAAGAAAGTAATACTCTGTAACTACATGTAACTTGGAAGTAGTATTTAGTGGCCTGGCTACAAAAACTGAGCATCTGTATTTCAAGTAACAGGTCTTCAGTTAATTCCTATGCAAATTATCAATAGGTTGACTTATTAAGTAAACATTAAATACAAGTTCAAACTGCATTAAACTTAAAACTATGACAATTGAAATCTCATTATTTAAATTGCAAAAGCTCAATCATTTAAGGTAGTAAAGTGCAAATGTCTCAAAATGGAGTATGACCTCTTGTTGACAGTCACTGCAAATTTTTTCCAGTGGCTCAGCAGGTAAGGAATTCATGGAATTCAGATCTTCAAGGTCTAGTAAGCATTGTGGTTAAACCACCCAGTCAACACCAAATTATGTGGAGCAATGCCTGATGATTATCTAAATTCTTTGACCCCTCCCATCTTTTCACTACTTTACAACTGCCATTACTTCTAAATGGTAAAAGGAGATAGATAAGAAATCAATAATTATAAATTAGTTATTAGAAATGCAAGAAAAACTATGGTCAAGAATGTGGGTAAACTGCAGTTTAAATAAAGCTTCTGGATTAACCAAGGATTTCTTTTAATCCACATAATCCTCAGGATCACATTTCTCTTGAAGGCAAATGAGCATTTGCTTGGTGGTCTCCCAAGAGGCCAGAGCACCAAAGGATGACAAATGACAGGGTCAGCAACGTGGCAGTACCTCCAGGATTTCTGAGCTGCAGACCTGGCTCTAGCAATATCAGGATACAGATGACTGTGCATATTAACATTATTTCAGCAATAAACACTCATAGTTAAAGGGTCAACCAATAATAACCTCAGGTGATCTGCTTTAAATATTCAGGGAAATAAGGAGATAGACATTCTTCATAAAGTAGTGGGGCAAAGATACATAAATCCTGAAGCCAGGATTTTTCAGGGGTAGGAGCTGTGAATTTTCTGACAAAATGATGGAATTTCTACATTAACTTCTTTAGGCTGGAACCAAGTTAAAAGGATCATGAAAAGCTATATTTACAATATACACTAGCTATACAGGTAAACATATCCTCCCTCTCCTAGTAAAGTTGAATACCTAAAATTCTAAGTGCTGGAATAAAACAGATAGGCTAGTAGAGACAGACCAGGGAGAAAAGCTAAGACTTCATAACATAATCCTTTGCAAAATTAATCTCTACTTTACCCCATGATGGCAGTAGATGGGAATTCTGGGTTTACTACAGAGAGATGAGAGAACATGTGATGATGTCTATTATAATTTTAACACAGACTTAGCTCCCAAATTTCTTTGTTAGATGGTCCCTATTATAACCTGATATTGTGAGATTTGCATCACTTGACAGGCTCCAAAAATTATACAATTAACACCCTGACCGGTGTGGCTCAGTGGGTTGGGTATCATCCTGTAAATTCGATTCCCATCAGGGCACATGCCTGGGTTACAAGCCAAGCCCCCTGCTGGGGGTATGCAAGAGACAATGTTTCTCACACATCGATGTTTCTCTCCAATAAATAAATAAATTAAATATTTTTAAGATGTAGTTTTTGGTTTGCAGGCTGGCACTCAACCTACTGAGCTACACCAGCCATGCCTTAAAAATGTATTTTTTAACTTAAGACCCTTATAAACATTCCTCCATCTACAAGGTTGAATACTTTATTGCATGTAAACCCTTTATGCTGAAGACTGGAATTCTCTCACTTATTTTTCTAAAAGAAAAACAACTGGGTTGATCAATTATCCACTCATTCTTGTTCTGACATAGTCTATACATGAGAAATTTTCTCTTTAAAAAACAACTAAGGCCAAGTGTTAAGAACTGGGGGCAGATGACGGCAAAGGGGTAACATGGGAGAACTCTTTAGGGTACTGGAATTGTTCTGCATACTGTTAGTTGTGATGATTACAAGAACCTATGCGTGTGTCAAAATTCATAGGACTGTACATGGAAAAAGTGAACTTCACTGTATATGTAAACTATTTTTAATTCAAGTCACTCTCCTTTTAGAAATGTCTTTTTTATTAAATTCTCTTTAGTCATCTAAAAAGAATTATGTCTATTAATACAGAAAAAAAGTCTAAATTAGAGATGTGCAATCTGCTTTATCATAGCAACTAACAGCTGACACACAATACAGTATATACCCAATCATATATCTAGCCCCTTTCATTTCCCTCTCTTAACTAAAGGCTTGTGACTCAGAATTATTTAACCTGATAGTAAAGTAAAAGCTACCATACAGTATTTGGGAAACAACTTAAAAAGGAAGTGTACTGGTTTGAAGCCACTCTTAAAGGGTAAAGGTGGACCCAATGGCAGAAAAACTCATGAAGACAGACTTTAATTATAAGAGAATACAATAAAAAGGCCTCTTCAAGAAAAGGATAGTTTCCTCTCCCACAATGTGTTATAGTTTATAGTTAACACTGGACTATGACAGGCTCATAGACAATCTTCAGAAAAACAGCCCATAAACATCAGGGAATGGAGAGGGGACAGAGAGGGAAATATCCAAATATCAAAATTGGAGGAGGGGGAAATTGGGGACATCTGTAATAGTGTCAACAATACAAAAAAATTGGGGGGGGCGGTAAGAAGTATGAGGAGTGAGAAAGAAGTTGTCTCACTCAAGCCTCAAAATCTGGATTTTCCCTTATGTTCCTTCTTTTCTGCTAAATGTTGAGTCAGTATTATTCTTCTAGTCTAGGATTTCCTCCTCCAACATGTATTTTTCCTGTATTTCTACTTTGGCAATTATACACTTCTAATTTTTCCATACCCTTTTTTGTTCATATACTGCTAGATGGTTTTCAGATCTAGATTCAGGCAGAAGGAAAGAATCCTAACTTATTTGCCTCTTTCTACAACATGATAAAGCCACCAAAAGAGCAGTTAATGGAAACCAATTAATAGGAATTTATCCCCAAGATATGGTAAGCTATAACTTCAAGTCAAATGGTTCAGAGGAGCCCTGACCTATGTGGCTCAGTGGGTTGGGTGTCATTCCCCGAAGTGAAAAGTCACCAGTTTGATTCTGGTCAGAGCACATGCCTGGGGTGGGGGGCAGGTTCCTCTTTTGGGGCCTGCGAGAGGCAACTGATCAATGTTTCTCTCCCTCTCTTTCTCCCTCCCTTCCCCCCTATCTAAAAATAAATAATTTTTTTTTTAAATGGTTCAGAGGAGGTGGGGGAAGGAAAGTCTCAGGTGGCTTTTCTTAAATAGTGTAATTCAAATAACAAACATCTATTCTCTGAAAATTCCAACTGCTACCCTTCAGGATTTCTTATGCGATATTATTATAGATCAAACTACCACATTCTAGAATCAATCCTCTCCAGTTAAGACCAAAATTCATTGCCTCAAAAAAACTATACAAAGCTGGAAAGTTTGTTTGGTTCCTTATTTGTACAAATACTAATGATCCAGTACACAATGAACAAATACACATTTGTTTTGTTATCAGTAGCTTAAGATCTAAATGCTTAGCCTTTTTAAGAAGTACAGGGTGTTTAATGAAGACTGAAGGAATAAGGATGTCTAACAGAGTAACTCCTGGCCCTCTGATTAATTACCTCCTCATTTGCCCAAATCTGGGACCAAAAAAAGTGTAAAGTGTGTTTAGTACATGTTATACTTGGAATCAGAATATTTTATAATTTACTTCATTCATACTTCATTCACACATTCATTCATTCAACATTAGTTAAATGTTCCAATCACTATTCTAGTTACTGAGAATAGCACAGGAAGACAGACAAGGTCCCTGCCATCAGATAACTTATAGTATGTCAGAGGAAAAGATCATAAACAAGTAACAAAAAAATAAGCACAATAATTAGCTAAAAATGCAGATAAAGAGTTTGGATTACTTGTAATAAGAAGCCATTAGAGCAGGAAAGTAAGCAAAGATCACCCTGATTGCTGTCTGAAAATGAACTGTAGGAGAGCTAGATGAGAGGCAAAGAGACCAGTTAGGAAGCTACTCCCTAGGAAGAACTGGGGTAGTGGCAATAAAAACAAACTAAAGTAAAAATATTCAGGATATATTTTAGAGGTAAAATTGACAGATTTTGCTGCTTATTTGTGGGGTGGAAGAGGAATGATGCAAAAGAATGAATTAAGAATAGACACCAGACTTTTCACTTAAGTAGGGTCAAGGACGGGGGCAAAGGGGAGCTCTTATGAAATGGAGACTGGTTGAGGAATGGAAATCAAGAGCTCTACTTCGAACATGTTAAGTTTAAGATGCCTACAGACAAAATAAGTAAAGATATCATGTAGCCAAGTAGAAGAAATCTGAAGTTTAGAACCTATGATAAAAATCTGAGAGTCCACAGTACAGTTGATAGTAATTAAACCACAGGGCTTGCATGATAGGATCATCCAGAAAGAGTACAAGTAGTAAATATAGAGGGGCAGACTTGAAAACCCTGAGGCATTATTAGAATGTTGAATTCAGGAAGAGAAGGAAAAATCAACAAAAGAGAAAGGAAGTGAAGAGAAAGGAAAGTATATCTTGGCATATCTTTTATATAAGGTGGGGCAAAAGTAGGTTTACAGTTGTGAGTACATGAAACAAGAGTTTACTCTTGTATTACTATTGCATTGTTTTCTATACAAACAACTGTAAACCTACTTTTGCCCCACCTTGTATTATACACCTCTCTAATCCACCACCACCCTCCTAACCTGCTGGTGACACACACACTCAAATTCTGTAAATTAAAAAAAAAAAAAGGGAGGACCAGAAAGACTGACTGACATCCCCAAAGCCCAAGATAATTGGGACTGACATCCAGGCCTAGAACCACGATATGACTTCCAACCCCTACCTAGCCTTTCCACAGTAGCTAACAGTGCTTCTACTGTGGGGTTCACCAGTCTAAAGTGAAACAACAGGGAAGGTCATAATTTAGGAAAAACATAATTAGGCTACAAGGAAGAATATAATTTAAATTACAAGGTTCATTTTTAATTATTTTCTACGTATTTTGTTTACATTCACAAAGCAAGGTCTATTACAAGTCTTTATGAATGAGCTAGGAAAAGCAGGAAATACAGGCAAGAGGTGCAAAATGGCAATAAATCAAAACCCAACTCAATTTCTCCACTTCTAAAGAACAACCTGAAAAGGAAAAGACCCTCATCGGAGTGCGAACCAAGGGGTATAAAATAAAGTTTTTTGTTTTTAGTCATTTGTGCTTCAGTGAATGCACTTATAGTTTTAAAGCTTAAATTGCACGCTTGCCTCCTGAAACTAGGTTAAGATCTTTATCCTGAACACCTCCTATGGTACATTACGACTTCACCAGTTCTGCTTTTACCATAAAAATCTTAGAGCATAACATAAAAATCCCCATATGATTAATGAACTGCTGAGAATTCTGACTCGTTGGAGATGATTTAATTAGGAATCATATTTCCAAACATCCATTCAGTGCTTCAAAATAAGTACTCATCTAATTTAATTGTGATGACTTCACCAGACAGTAACACTGCCCACAATAATGTTTACAAAAGCACTTGTCACTCCCTTCGGATGTAGCAATGCAGTAAAAGGAGTCTGTTTCCATATCCCTCGTGTGTTTACACTCTGTAACAAGTGACAGAGTTTAAGTGTCATTTAAGATTATTTAAACAGCAAAGCACTTCAAGTTGGTGTCCCACCATCTTCCATAGTAAACAAAGCCTAAATTCGCCGGGTTTTATTTCAGCAACAATTCACTTGGTCCATGACACAGATATTCCAAGGCAACTGAAGCAAGAGACTACAGGATTCGAGGATGGGACTATAAGGCTCTTTCTACTGCTACTCCAATATCAAGCAATTCCAGTGGAGATTACGGCAACACCAGAGTAGTTCGTAAATACTGTGCCCCCAAACGTCCACGCACAGCCAGGAATTAGCAATAGCTGACAAGACGATGCACCAGGGCTGCTAACAGCCTACCATTTATTTACCGATCACTTGCTGTTCGGTGTTGCACACCTTCCTATCCTACCCTCACAACAAGCCTGTGAAGTACGTATTATTATTCCCATTAATAAATCAGGACTTTGGCCCAAGGCCCCAGGGCTGGTCAGTGGCAGCGCTAGGATTTGAAAGCACGACCATACCCAACAGTCCAGGATCCCCGCCCCTAAAAGACACTTCTGCGCAAAACGGCACCCGAGAGTCGGGAAGCTCTGAGGCTGACAGTGTAGACGCAGCGGGCAAGGACACCTCTCCACAGAGGATCCCCTCAGGAACAAGACCAACTGCGCGGGCGGCCCGGGTCGCCCAGCCGCGTCTCTGCCGCCGGAGGCCGGGGAGCGCCGCTCACCTTGGAGAAACCAGGAGGGCCGCAGTTGAGCTAGGCGCATCCGCGGGCCGCCGGGTGGGAGTCCGCCCAGCCGGGAGGAAGTGCAGCGCGGGCAACGAAGTCGCTGGCACCCCAAGCTGTGGCCAGCCAGAGCGCGCCGCCGGCCCGCTCGGGAGCACCTCAGCAGGCTGCCGCGACCGCGCCGCCCCTCAGCCGCGCCGCATATCCGGGTCCCGCTCCGCCACACTCACCTGCCTGGCGCTCCGCCGCCTCCGCTCCAAGCTCCGGGTGCGCGGTCAGCAGCCCAGACCACCGCGACCGCCCAGCTGCGGCGCCCCCATCCCGGCTCTCTCAGTCACCTCCCGCCTGCCTCGCGCCGAGCTACAACATCCCGCCGCCGCCGCCGCACCGACCGACGGAGTACGCGCGCGTCACCTCTGTGGTCGCGCCTGCGCGTGCGCGCGCGCGGGAGCGCGCGACAACCGCGCCGGCCTCCCTGCAGCCGTCAGCCCGCCCCGCGCGCGTCTCAGGCCAATCCTCGACCCCGCAGTGGCTGCCGCAGACCTACGGGACGGGCCAGGCGGGGCCGGCAGAGAGGCGATTCTGCCCCGTAGTCCTCTCCCGCTGCCCGTCCAGCAGCGCCGCTGCTACTGCGTGGTGGTTCGGTAACTGTATGCTGCTGCCCGAGGACCAGGGGATCGAAAATGCCCAGCGAGCTGCTTTCACAAGAGACCCACCACCTGCCCCGACCTTCGCAGCCCCCTCCCGAGAGACCCCTCTGTTCCTGGGCTTTCTTGCTGGCCGCCTCTTCGCAGTTCTCCCTAATTTCGTTCTGCGACTTTGAACAGACTCCTCGGTTCCTGACACTGGCAGCACAATTGCTTTTTTACCCCTTCCCCTGTCACTGATTCTGGGGATGGGAACGCTAGGTCAGCAGCCCCACAACTGGCCTCATTCCGTACACTGTTGACGGTCATAAAAGAAAAAGTACAGCCTTCCAATTCTAAGATTCATTTTCTATATGTTCATTTTTGGAATAACAACAGCTAACATTTGCTGCAGAGCGCTATGGTTTACCCAGCCCTTCCTCATACCTTATCTCCTATTATTTTTTACCTCAACCAGGAAATTTCATGGCCCTCTTGGTGGCACACTCAAATTTCACTTATTGAAAACCAAAATTTTAACTTATTGTAAAGCTACCATTTGTAAAGTTGTTGTAACTTACTACTATAATCACTCAGGCAAATAGTGGAGTAGTCCGGGATAAAATCTAGAAGTATAGAACCTAATATAAAGCAAAGGTAGCAAACAAGCCAGTGATAAAGGAATAATTTGTTTGATAAATGATCTTGGTTTAATTGACTCTATAATCATAACAAGTAAAAATAGAACCATGCCATATTCAAAAATCCCAGAAAAATTAAAGATATAAAATATACACATAAATTCCAGAAGAATTAAAGATATAAAATATACAAATCAAAAATTTAGAGGAAAAATGTTTTAAAGAGTTTATTTATTTATTTTTAGAGGGGGGGAAGGGAGGGAAAAAGAGAGGGAGAGAAACGTCAATGTTAGAGAGAAACATCCATCAGTTGCCTCTCCCACACGCCCCCAACCCCTGGACTGAACAGCAACCCAGGCACCTGCCCAGCCGGAATGGAACCGGAGACCCTTCCGTTTGTGGGATGACGCCCATCCCACCGAGCCACACTAGTCCGGACTAGAGGAAAATTTTTAAAGAATAGTAATATCACTGTAATGAGGGGAAACTTTAAGCAAGACAGGAAGCCCAGAATCATTAAAGAAAATATAAAAACATTTGTCTCCATAAATATTTTTAAAGTTTTGCATGACATCACAATGACAAGTTTTAAAAAAAAAGAAAAAAACAATAGACGGAATAGAACTAAGCAAAACATGGCAAACACATTGTATCTTAACATAAAGGAATTTTTATAAATGGATTTTTTAAGCCAAATAGCTCAATGTTTTAAAAATATGGGCAAAGTATACCAGCAGGCAATTAATGGAAGATAAAATCCAAATTAAAAATATGTTTATTTTACTAATAGTCATGGAATTTTTTTGATCATTAGATTGTCAAACATTAACCAAAGCAATGATACATGTGAAAACAAGCCTTGATACATAGGTAATGAGAATGTAAATTGCCACAAACTCAGGAAATATCTATTAAAATTTAAAATACACATACCTAGTCACTGACCAAAAATACACTAACTTACCCTGATACACCAAGATTGCAGGTACAATCCTTGGTCAGGGCACATACAAGAAGCAACCAATGGATGCATAAATAAGTGGAACAACAAGTCCATGTGTCTGTCTGTCTGTCTCTCTCTCTCATCAACAAAAATTAAAAAGAAAAGAAAAAAGCTATAGAAATTGCCATTTGGAAGGATATACACAATGATACCATAGTGGGTTTAATGCTGGTCCTCCAAAGGTATGTCCACCTGTCACCTGTGAACATACAGCCTCATTTGGAAATGGTATCTTTATAGATGTAATTAGGAATCTTGATATGAGATCATCCTAGATTTAGGGTGGGCCATACATTCAATCACAGGTGTCCTTTTTATTTATTTATTTATTTTTAGAGAGAGGGAAAGGGAGGGAGAAAGAGAGAGAAACATCAATGTGTGGTTGCCTCTTGCACACCCCCCACTGGGGACCTGGCCCGCAACCCAGGAATGTGCCCTGACTAGGAATCAAACTGGTGACCCCTTGGTTCGCAGCCCGAGCTCAATCCACTGAGCTACACCAGTCAGGGCACAGGTGTCCTTTTAAGAGGAAGGCAAAGCGAGATTTGAGATATAGAGACGCAGGGATGAAGACAGGAGGAATGAGGTGGAGGTAGGAGTGACACATCTACAAGCCAAGAATGCCAAGGATTGCCAGCAGCTGTCAGAAGCTAGGAGAGGGGACATAGAAGGGATTCCCCCTCAGACCCTCTAGAAGGAAGGACACCTTGATTTCAGACTTCTGGACTCCAGAACTGTGAGAGAATAAATTTCTGTTGTTTTAAGTGACTCAGTTTGCAGTAATTTGTTAAAGTAGCCAAGGGAAACTAATACATATGCTTATTGTATTGTTTGTAGTGCAAAACAAACACAAGCAAACTGGAAACAACCTGATTATCTATAGGAAATGGAATCCATGAGTCAACTGTATTGCCTCCACACTGTGGAATATTATGCAATGATGAAAATGAATTAGACCTATTTGTATGGACCCAGAGGAATGTTCATAATATATGCTAATGTGGAAAATGCACACTTTAGAATGATAAAGAGTGGTATGATCCTGCTAGTATATTGCTGAATATATATGTATATATGTATAAATATATATACATATATACGTACATATATACATATACATATATATTCATGTGAACATAGAGAAAGGATGGAAGAATTTATACGAGGCCGATCACACTGGATTCCTCAGAGAGTTGAAAGAGGAGGATGTGGGTGGGAGTTCTTTTTCTTTATAAATCTTTGAATTATCTTACTTATCATAAGCAGTACTTATTCTTTTAATCTAATAAATGCAGTATTTTAAAAAGAAAAAATCAATTTATGATTAATTTTTAAATCACAGCTAAAGTTGTGAACATAAAAAGAGGGTTCTACCTCCCCAATTTTAGAAGATGCATTGTTCTCCATGACTCCCACTTTCCCACCACTGAGTTCTGGGCTATATTTTCAACATATACTCTTTGGTGTTTTTCCCCTATTTTCCAAGTACTTCTGAGTATTTCCTAGACTCACAGAATTTTTTAATTTTTCTTATTAAAATTTGAGTGCTTTCATTTTATTATATAAGTGATATATTCATGTGGTTTGGAATCCAAAATGTATAACCAAATATGCAGTAAAGTCTCTCTCCCACACAGCTAGGAAGCTCTCCTTACAGAAGACTAGTGTTGTCATTTTTCTTTTTTTTTTTTATCCTCACCTGGGAACATTCTTTTTTCATTGATTTTTGATGCAAGAGAGAAGCATCAATTGGTTGCCTCTGATATACACCCAGACCAGAGAATCCAACCCACAACCTAGGCATGTGCCCTGAGTGGGAATTGAACCCTCAACCCTTTGGTTATGGGACTATGCTCCAACCAACCAAGCCACACCAGGCAGGGCTGGTCATTTTCTTGAGTATCCTTTCAGAAGTATTGTATGTATATATAAGCAAACAGATATATTACCTCTTTTTTCACACAAATGAAAGTGCTTGATTTATAACTTTTTTCCCCATGAAATATATATCAGGTTGTTTTATATAAGTGGATATAGATTCTCTGTATTCTTTTAAGATTTTTATTAGTGTATAGAATACATACAAAAAACTGCAAGCCACAATTTTTCACATATTAAACACAGCTGTGTAACAAGTTCTTGAATCAATAAAGAACATGATGAACATCTCAGAATCTACTTGTGACCCCTTTTAGTCACTGTTCTGCCTCCAGGAGTAACCACTAACCTAAATGCTAACAAGAGATTCCATTTTCTTGTTTTGTTGTTTTTTATTTGTACAATTACTTGCACAATTAATTCTTTAACAGAGTGCCTTCAAAGCCAGGCAAAATTTCTCATAAGACACCTGTCCACCCCTGCCAACTGTTCTACACCTCTCTTCTGTGGGAACCAGTAATAGTTCATCCTTAAAGTCCTGGGGGTAACAGCTACACAGAGTGGCCAAGCAGAACCTATTGTGACAGAGAAAGAACTTGGATGCAGATCCAGCAACAATGAACTTTGTTATTCACAAACAGAGTCTAATAGAGAGGCTGAATCAGACTTAAAAGCCAACCTCTCTGCTTCAGATCCTTGGAAATAAATGATTGTATAATTCAAACCAAAGCAATGGTTATTAAAAATAAAGCAAGAAATAGTCAGAAACGTGTTTCTAGGAAAGCCTGGTGGAAGAGGGATTCCACTCCGGTAAAACTACCTTTTCTATGGGGAATGCAATGTTATCACAGCCCCTTCCTCCCTCCTGAAACTCCTTAAACAGAAAATGATTCAATGCAGATACCAATGTAAAAATAACTTGACAAAGAAAACAGTGTCGTGGCGGGAAAACCATCTGCATCTTGGTGAACATTTTTTTTCCATCCACCACAAGCTTGAGCTTTCTGGAAAGGTCACTGTTATCAGGAACGAAAAAAGACTTGTATCTGGGAAGGTGCGTTCCTAGTTCCGTATCTGGAACTCAGGGGCCAAATAGCACGATCATGCAAAAAATCATGACAACATTCCACAGGGCGATGAAGGTTCGGAAGTACCTGAGGTTCAGTAAGAACTCCCAGATGTTGTCACCTGTGCCAGGCTGCCTGGATTCCTCCGCAAAGCCATATGTGTCCTTCTTTTTCAGCTTAAAATTAAGCACCGCTCAGACACTCATCAGTAGCGTCTGGGAGAGCAAGATGTCTCCGATGATCATTAGAGCCCAAATGTACGATAGAACCAGAAGCGAAAATCCCTTTTCTTGTTTTTAAACTTAAGTTAAATAGATTCATACAGTGTATGCTCTTTTTGTGTTTGGTTTCATTTGCTCAACATTTCCTCCACATTGGATATTCTTACACTACTACATGTGACAGTACTTTGTTCATTCTTTGCTATATAGTATTTCATTGTTGTCTGTATTCTATTTCATGGCTACATAATGTTTCACTGTAAAGATACACTATAATTTATTTGTCTGGCCCCTTATTGATGGATATTTAGAATGTTCCCAATCTTTTGATATACAAACACTACTGCAATGAACAACCTTGAATTTATATCATTTGACACATGTGCAAATGTAATACAAAATAAATTCGTAGAACTAGAATTACTGGGTCAACAGTTATAGATAGGTATTTGTCATTTTCAAGAATATTATCAAATTACCTTCTATACAGGCTGGACCCTTTATACTCTTGCCAACAGTATTTGAGAGCTTTTTTCTTAGAATTTTAGAGCTTGGAGCTTGGAGACTTGGAAATCACATTGTACAGCCCACTCAACTTACAGAAAGGAAAAATGAAACCCTTAAGAGTGAAAAGACTTGCACAAAGCCAGAGAGCAAGTTAGTTATCATCCCCAGATTCTGAAGGAAAAGGCTTGGATGCTGGTCTCCAGTATCAGAGAGAGGCAACAAAGCCTCAAACATCCTGTCCTGCCCACAGCTTTTTGGCATGCTGCCTCTCTCTCTCCCCCCTCTTCCAACTGTCTTCAAAGACCAGCACAAAAAGGCCACACACACCAGGGCCACCAAACATGGGAGGAAGGAGAAAGGGAAAGGGAGATGAAGGGCAGAGGGGAAGGTAGAAGGGTAAGCAGTAGCCACTTGAAGAAAGATAAACTCTGCAATAGAAAAGAAAACTTGGGAAGAAAAAAAGAAAGGTTGGGGAACAGGTAAGGGGGGCAGTGATATTGGAGAAAGAAGGAAAGGCATGGATTTCTGTCTTTTTTCCAGGTAAGAAAAATATTTTCACAAATGCCTGATTATAAGTAACATCACTTAGAAATATAAAATTCTGGCTTTAGATAGGACATTTGGAGTAAAGTTATCTGGTCTTTTTACATTTCTCTTTTATCTACTACCTCCCCAGGACCAAGATGTGTGCCTAACATATAATAGATGCTTATTAAATATTTTTAAATTTAGTTATTGATTTTAGAGAGAGAGGGAGGGAGACATCAATTTATTGTTCCACTTATTTATGCGTTCATTGGTTGATTCTTGTATGTGCCCTGACCAGAGATTGAACTCACAACCCTTAGTGTAACAGGATGACGTTCTAACCAACTGAGCTGCCCTGTCAGGGCTGATTAAATATTTTTGAATGAATGAATTATATATCAAGAAACTGAGGCCCAGAGATGTTAAGGGGCTTGTTCAAAGTCACAGAGGTAGTGGAAACCCAGCTATTTTAGGCTCCCAATGGGGTGAAGTGCCATCCAGTTGCTTCTCATGACCCATTGAAATTGCCTCCTTAGGTTCCAAACACTTAGGTTCAACATTCCTTTCCGAATAAGAAATTCTCTAGGAGCCCTGGCTGGTGTAGCTCAGTGGCTTGAGCTCCGGCCTGCAAAACAAATGGTCCGCTGGTTCAATTCCCATTCAGGGCACATGCCTGGGTTGCTGGCCAGGTCCCCAGTAGAGGGCGTATGAGAGGCAACCACACATTGCTGTTTCTCTCCCTCTCTTTCTCCCTCCCCTCCCCTCTCTCTAAAAATAAATAAATAAAATCTTTAAAAAAATAAGGCAAATAAAGAAATAGCATACTCCAGACAAATGACAGGTTAATCACAGGCAAGGGGAAGTAAAAGGAATAAGGTCCAAACTTAGAGGTATACCATTTTGTACAAGTTTGGTTTCTTGGGAGAGATGGCTTAACCATATGTAAGCTGACTTGGAGCTACGAGAGCAAAATGAAAGTCCCTTGTTGCTAGAGCATATTACTAGGGAATGAAGACACCAGTGTTAGCAGACAGGCTATGCTTCTCTGAAGGCTGTCACTCTGGGGACCATTACACAGTTTTGCACCACCAACAACCAGTCTACTTGGCCACAGCAGGAGCAACTGTTCAAGATCTCTGGAGAACTATTAAGTCAGCAAAGCACCCCCTTGACCAGACCAAAACTCTTGAACCATCCTCAGGAGCTTTCAGTTTTACAGTCTGAATGTGCCTTGGCCATAGGTGGATTAAAACAATTTTACTTGTCATAAACAAATGGATTTGAAATTATATCAAACCAATACACAACAGGCTCCTACCTTTCTGTTGGATAATCATTGGTTTTCTAGCCTGTCTCTCTAGTGGGCTACAAGAAACTTGAGGGCTGGAATGCATCCTTGTTCTGCTCCTTAGCTTCAGATCCCAGTAAATATGTCAGTTGGTTTTAATTGAAAGCTTTCTTTTAAAGTACAAACTTCTCTGCTTTACTCACATATTTTTAGCCATATTGTTTTAGGAAAGGGACCAAAATATAGATATGCCAAGGTACAACCGCCAGGGCTGGAGCCTGTAGGAAGGAATATGGAGGGCATTCTGAAAAGAAGGAGAATGCGAGGCATCGGGACGCAAGGAGGACCAGGCACTACATGCTCCTGGAAAGCAAAAAGATATATAAGGCTTTGGAGAAAAATGTAATAAAACACAATTACACACATGTAATGAGCGCACACAGTAGCACACACATACAGACAGACACAGATTTTAGCTTAAGTATGTGATATACAACTTTAAAAAGAATAAGGCATTTCTACATGCACTGGTATGAAACAATCTTCAAAATATTATTTAATAAAATGAGCAAGATGAAGAACAGTAAATTATGCTACCATTTGGATGTCCACAGATTATCATCATACAGATATCAGAAACTAACAGCAGTAGCCTGGAAGGAGAACTAGAGGGGCTGGGAAACAAGAATGGAAGGGAGAAAAAAAAAAGAATGCAAAGGAGAATTAATTTCTATGGTATTTCTCTTTTATTCTATTTGAAATTTTGTGATGCTCATGTGGGATAGTTGTTTCCCCTCTTTTCCCTCATATTTCTTCTGGATGGCCTAATAATCAAATTGACATGAGCCAGATTAACAGGAGAAAATAACCAAAGTTAATTATGTATGTACATACAGGGGTTCAGTAATACTATGGGACCCCAGGACAAATGGGACAGTTGAGGCTTATATGCCATCTTGAGCTAAAGAGACTTCAAAAGGAAAGTGGGCAATTCACAGGTAGATGAGAAGGACCAAACATTTGGTGAACAAATTCTTGCCAGGGCCATCCAGAAATAATGGGGAGTCAAACAAAAAGACTTTGCTGGTTCCTCCCTGGTTGCCACATTTAGTACATATTAAAATATAAGTATATATGACAATTATTCCCCTACTGGAGCAGGTCTTCTATCTAAATTCTTTTAAACAGTTAGGGGTAATATCAAAGTTTCTTTCTGAGTCTTTTATTTTCCTTAAAAATAAAAAGCTTAAAATAATAATATCCTAATAAAGGCATATTTTTGTGTGTCAAACTCTGCGCCTCCTCACTCATGTATTACCTATATATATGGAAAGGAGAGGCAAAAAGCAAGTGAGGAAGGGGTGGAGCCTGGTGAGGGAGTGATCGGGTGTGGCAATAAGGGCACTAGAAGGACAGGAAGTAGGCTCAGGGACCAGCCTTGCAAACTGAGAAGGCTGACCACGTTGTATTTTAAGTGCAATTGCTCTTCAATCCTATTAACTCTCACCGCTAGAAATGGTGTCATTCACTAAAGAAATATAAGTTGAACGTAGAAAAAAACGATAAATCAGGCACTTTTAAAACCAATTAGCACAGGAATGCAGGGTTAGGTAGATCAAAGATTGTAGCCCTGGTTCCCAAGGGGTTTGGGTGTGACTCTGCCTTGTGGAATGTGAGCAATTTATCAACAAAGGCACTGCCCTGTTTGTTGTTTCAGACAAACCCGTGACTGCAATTTATTTATTTTTTTAAAAATATATTTTATTGATTATGCTGTTACAGTTGTCCCATTTTTCCTCATCATTCCCCTCCACTCTGCACACCCCCTCCCACCCACATTCCCCCCTTTAGTTCATGTCCATGTTCTTTAAGTTCATGTCATAAGTTCTTTAGCTTCCACATTTCCCACACTATTCTTGCCCTCCCCCTGTCTATTTTCTACATACCGTCTATGCTACTTATTCTCTGTACCTTTTTATAAATATGGAAGATAACGTAATGTCATTTAAATTAACATTTTAAATAATCTGCGACCTTAAACAGCTGAATCAAGCATTTTCTGGCTGGGGGGCATTGGTGGTGGAAGAAGGTAGAAGGGGGTAAAGAGGGTATAAATGGTGACAGAAAATGACTTGGGGTGGTGAACATACAATACAGTGTACAGATGATGTATTACAGAATTGTATACTTGAGACCTGTATAATTTTATTAACTGATGTCATGCCATTAAATTTAAAAAATTTTTTAGCCCTGGCTGGTGTAGCTCAGTGGATTGAGCGCGGGCCTACGAACCAAAGGATCGCAGTTCAATTCCCAGTCAGGGCACATGCCTGGGTTGCAGGCCAGTTCCCAGCAGGGGACACACAAGAGGCAACCACACATTGATATTTCTCTCCCTCTCTCCTTCCCTTCCCCCTCTAAAGATAAAATAAATAAAATGTTTAAAAAAATTTTTTAAACATCTAACTCATTAAGAAGGTGTCAGAGGAGCACTGACTGAGTAGCTAAATTGGTTAAAGCATCACCCAGACATGCCAAGTTTGCTGGTTTCATCTCCAGTCGGGGCACTTATAAGAAGCAACCAATGAGTTCGTAAATAGGTGGAACAACAAATCGATGTCGTTTTCTCTCTCTTTCACCAAAATCAATCAATAAAATTTTTTAAAAATTATTTTATTGTTATTCAATTACAGTTGTCTGTGTTTACTCCCCACCACTCCCTCCCACCCCAGTCAAAACCTCCTCCCTCCTTTGCTACCACCTCCCCCCTCGGTTATGTCCATGTGTCCTTTACAGTTGTTTCTGAAAACTCTTCCTAATAAAAAAATTTTTAAAGAAGAAATGAATGCATAAATAAGTGGAACCAATGAATGCATAAATAAATAGAACAACAAATCCATGTTTCTCTCTCTTCTCTCTAAAATAATCAATAAAGAAAAAAATTTAAGGAAAAAAAGAAAAGGCATCAGAGGAAGAGATACCTCACACTCAAATGCCAGTGGGTTGTTTGCCATTTTACCTTAATTTGCCATATTACTGAACTTTTATTGGAGAGCCTAGATTCAGCTCCTTAGGCAACTCACAAGGCCTTACTTATATTTGCAAAACAAATTCCAACTTCAAAGGGAATTCCTTCACCTAAAAAATGGGCTTCATCACGTTCTTTTTCTTTAAGCAAACACAAACTAAAAGAGTTGAATTTCTTTAGAGTCTGCATCTTAACCAAGTCTTTATTTCAAAATGTAGGTAGATAAGATAGTTTGGCTTCTTGTGTTAACTTTTGATATTGAATCGCTCACAGATCTAGAACAGTCTTGAAATACCTATGCAAATGAATGGGGAAGTTGGTAGGTACAGGATGGGTCTAGACAACAAAAACCTGTATTGCTCAATCTGAATGTTTGGGGACTGGAGCCAAATGTGAAATGACTTCCCAGGTCCTCAATCCCACAGGATGGTCAAGCAGCAGATAAATTTTTTTTTTTTTACAAGATCAAAACTTTCACTGTCAGAGGGTTCGGGGGTGTTCCACTCAGACTAAACTTTCAGAATGAAATCAAGTATTTGTCAAGTGTCTTCTTCTTTTTTTTTAGTGTCTTCTTAATAGCTACTCCGAGAAATTCATACAAGACAGTGATTCTGAAATTCCAATAACATGCAGATTCATTGGAGGTTAAAAAAATTATTCTCAGACCCTTCAGATTATTTACTTCTTCATTCACTCAGCAACAGTCATAGGCACTGGAGTAAATGGTGGGGACAGAAAGGTGAACAAAACATGATTCCTACAGTATATGCTGCAGAGGAAGAAAGTCATTGATGAAGTCATCACATGATTAACTGTAAATTACAGCTAAGTGGCAGAAGGTGGGGGAGCCCATGTTAAAAGTAAATAATAATGGGGAAATTGACTGAGAGGGGAGAGCAAACATTTCTCTAAGGAATGGAAAACTTGCTTCTGTCTGAAAGATTAGAAGAGGCAAAGAGTGAGGGCAAGAAGTTTCAAAATCAGAACAGCCAAGGCAAGGGTCCTGTGGCAGGAGGGAACGTGTCCATTTGTATCTGAATTTTTTTTTTTTTTTTCTGAACAGGTTTTATTACACAGAAGGCATGGGGCTCAGTCCTCAGCTGCTGCCTTCTTCATGGCTGCAAGGACATTGCTCAGCTCCTCTCTCTTCCTCTTGGCACAGATATGTGTTCCCCACCCTTTTCTTGATGAATTTCAGGGTCCTCTTGTCCTTAGAGACCTTGAGCAGCTCCATGGTGCGCTGCTCATAAGGGGCCACCACTCGGATCACGTCCTGCGCGAACTTGGTGTGCTTGGTGAGGATCCCTTGGTGGCAGCTGTGCCTCTGCTTGCTCACGTTCTTTGTCACTTTGTGGCCCTTGTTGAGGCCCACTGCCATGGGGTAGCAGAGAGGCATGGCTGCTGTTCCTCAGTGGCGCTGCGGTGGAAGGCTGAATTTTTTCATTTAATCTTCCTAATAGCCAAATGAAATAGATCTATTATTATATGCACTTTCCAGATGAGGAAACTGAAGCTCAGCCTTACCAGACTGTAAACTCCTTGGGGACAGGGTATGGGTGTAGTGTTTATTTTTATACCTCCCACAGTTGACACAGGGCCTGACTCTGAGCGAGTCTTCAGTAAATATGTATTAGTTTCCTTCACCTGAATCCACATAACCAGCAAGTACTGAAACAGGAACTCAACACCATCTGTTCAGAACAATAGCCCCTGTGCCTTCCACACCACACTAACTCCTGTCCTCCAGCCTTCCTGAGTCCTATTCCTCCAGGATTTTAGTTAATTCACTCTTTTCTAGGCATATGCAACTTATGGCTCAACCATGCATGGCAGCAAATAATTTTTTTTTTAATTTTGTATTCAACTTTGAAAACCATTAAGTCATCTGTTGTGTGAAAAAACAAATTGAAAAACACACCTGACTGTACATGTAATTAAATGGCCTTGAGGATGTAACACAAGCCAACCCAAGCACAAAAATCCAGAGTTCACCCTGCAACAGCATCCTGAAATTGTGTCTCCACTTCCACTTTGATTCTTTGAACGAGCTTCCCAGGTGTTATTTCCCAGTGATGACATGACTCAACATCTGGAGCTCTGGGTTGCTCTGAATAGTGAGGATACTATCTTAACACACTTTAGTCCAGGCAGCTTAATGTAGAGTCTCTGAAACAGTAAAACATGCATTTTACACTACAACCCATAGTGGTGTCTGTGTATGCATTTTTATAACATAAACTGAAATAAAAATGTGATGGAATAACACCCTTAACACATGGGAGGCACTCTGCTGTTTTCTAGCCCATTTCTATTTTCTCTTCTATTTGATTTCATGTTTTAAGAATTGTAGTTGCAATCCACCAAGTTAATTTTACCTCCCATTGAGTCTTGCTGTTTGAAAAACATTGGCCCAATACATATGCTGAAGTTGATACTTCTTGAGTACAGTAATAGGAACAGTTTATTTATCTGTGTCCTTAGCACCTATTGCCCCCTTTTTTCTCCTGAATAAATGAGGGGGTGAATACCCACCATGTGCAAGTGAACTAGGAACTGGGAATGCAACCATGGCCAAAACTGGGAGCCAAAGCTAAGAGGATCCTTGCCATGGTGGAACTTACAGCCTATTGAGGGAAACAGACTTTCAAATCAAATTTAAAATATTTTTTTAAAATTACAAATTGCTATGAGAATGCCAGTCATATAGATGTAACTTAATGTGCGGGGTCAGGGAAGGCACCTCTCAGGGTAGGAGACATTTAAGCTGACACCTAAAGTCCAAGTAGGAGATAGTCACATAGGATCTGAGAGGCAAGAGAGTGGGGAAAGCATTCTGAGCAGAGGAGAGCATTCATGTCAATGAACAGAGGCAAGAAGGAGTTGGGTGCATGTGAAATCCCTCCCCAGAAAGGGTCTGAGCTCTGCTGTTTCTGTCCCCACTTTTCCTTTGGAAACTCCAATCCCCTGCTTCACCTGGGCCTGAGGGAAGCCAACCAGAAATCTCCATTTCCATGGCCACAGTGATGAGTGTGATTGGGTCAGTGAGGAGCCCATAACCTCACCTGGGCCAAAGTCACCTTTATAATTGGTTTATGAAAAGGATCTCTTTCTTTGTGACTATAGACATAAGATTAAATGAAGCTAGAGTCGTCTTCCATTGTATAAAGAGAATAGGTCAGAAAATGAAGCTGAAATACAGAGAAAAGGAGACTTACCAGCAGGAGCAAAAAAGAGAAAGAACATCATTTGAAATTGAGTCCACATAGGCCTAAAAGCCAACAGATCAGCAACACTTCACACGTGTTTGAGCTAATGACATCACTCTTCCATAGTGCTGGTTTCAGTTGGTGCCCGGTTATTTGTAACTGACTACAGTGTGAAAGGAAGAGTAGAAAGCCAATTAATTTATTTCTAAAACTAAGAACAGACACAATTGTTCCATGAACAGGAAATTTGCCTAATATGCCAGGTTTCAAAGGTTCCAGATTTATGAGGTCAGTGAGTCTGTCTCTTCTTCTTCTTCTTCTTCTTCTTCTTCTTCTTCTTCTGCTTCTTTAATGATTTTATTCATTTATTTATTTTTAGAGAGAGAAGAAAGGAGGGAGGAAAAGAGGGGGAGAAACACCAATGTGTGAGAGAAACTTTGACTGTAGGCCTATTGCATGCCTCTAACTGGGGATCTGGCCTGCAACCCAGGCATGTGCCCTGACCAGGAATTGAAGTGGCAGTCTTTCAGTCTGCAAGCCAGTGCTCAATCCACTGAGCCACACCAGCCAGGGCTCCTTCCTTCCTTCCTTCCTTCCTTCCTTCCTTCCTTCCTTCCTTCCTTCCTTCCTTCTCTTTCTCCTTTCTTTCATCAGCTGTGTGGAGAAATGTTAGGGGAGTTTATTGAGAAAGCAGGGAAGCTATGATGTATTCTTAGCTATAAAAATATGGGCTGGTGTGGCTCAGTGGACTGAATGTGAACCTCTGAACCAGAGGGTCACTGGTTTGATTTGCAGGTCAGGTCCCCAGTGAGGGGCGTGCAAGAAGCAACCACACATAGATGTGTCTCTCCCTATCTT
The DNA here is from genome assembly GCA_004027475.1 of Anoura caudifer. Taxonomy (NCBI): domain Eukaryota; kingdom Metazoa; phylum Chordata; class Mammalia; order Chiroptera; family Phyllostomidae; genus Anoura; species Anoura caudifer. The sequence goes on from PVKU01003615.1 coordinate 27,066, forward strand.
TCTCCCTCCCTTCCCCTCTCTCTAAAAATAAATAAATAAAATCTTTTTAAAAATCTAGTTAGAATGGCTTAGACAAGGGTGTGATCGTGGTGATAGAGATGAAGAGAAGCAAATTTAAGAACAATTTTAGTACAGGTGGTAGGACTTGGTCATGGATTAGATGGATGTAAGGGGCTGAACTATCAAGATGAATGAATAAAATGGATAATTTAACATAGTACTGAGTCCAACAGTCACAGAAGAGTTGGTATGTCTTAGACCCCCAGGGTGGTAGGAGCTGGGGCAAAGTCTGCTTTCAAGGAGCCTACAGTAGGGAGGATCCTAACATTCAGAAAAGAAAAACAAACAAACACACAAACAAAACCCAAGAACCCCGGGAATAGTGAAGGGCTCACCTGGAATTGAGAGAATTAGTTCTGTATTCCTTCTAGACATAAGGGGCATGTGCCTTGCCTTTGTAAAACAGGATTTGTGTTAACTGTGGGAATCTGGTCTGCCAGCCCGCAAGGTTGTTTTGATCAGGGGAAGAATTTGGCATGGGGAGGGCGATGGATAAGGAAAAGGAAGAAAGATTGGGGCAAAATGTCTGCAGGATGGGAGCCCACACTAAGCTTCATGGTTACAACCAGCCAAAAGGATTTGGAGAAACAGGGGTATGAGAGTAGGTGTTCTCCAAGCCAGCTATTTCAGAGGCCATGGAACTGAAAGGCTCTCAAACCAGATTAAACACTCAAATCAAATGCTTTATTAAAAAGCAAGGAAAAACACATAGAGAAAAGCAAGGGGAAATGGAAGGAGGAGGTTGACACATTTAGAGTAGGATGCAAAGGGATGGAAGCATGACAGAAACTGAATTCTGAGGGACATTCTATTAGTATGTTGTCTCTTGGCCACATCAGCCTTCCCTGCTAATGGTTCAGTTAGGACCAGAGTTGTGGCCTGAACAAAGGTGTGTCCACAGATGGAAGTTTCCGTGGATCCATGACACACTAATGGCAAAGAAATACACAGCTCAGTATACCTGGCCACCCAAGTAGCTTACCAATTAGCCTGATGATCAGCTATGGATTTTATTTGTATTTTGGGAGGAATGGATGGGGCCAGAATGGTTGTCATCCTCAACACTGAGACTTCATGTATGAATATTTAGGATCTCATGAATATTTAGTGTTCCAGTGTCTCATGTATATTTAGTACCTCAAGACTATTAGGTATCTCTTGGTCCTTCCTTCCTATGTTTATATAGAAACACATCTTGTACTTATTATCCTCACTTAACACATTTCTAAATGGTTTTTAATTTATTTTACAAGCTATCAACTTATTCATTTTCTGAAATAAATCAAATAATCTCTGAAGCAAATGCATATTACAGTAGGACTTCCAGATATCCAAGTCAGAGAAACCTCTGTGATTTGGGAAAGAAGACTTGGGGAATGCTCTTTAATACCAAAGAGGGAAAAGACTTTCTCCCCTAGGAGGCAAGAGCAGAACTGGGAGGGGAAGTGGGGCAGCCAGATCCTTCTGAGGGGTGCTCAGGAGCCAGTGGCCAGAAGTGTGATAGGGAAGCAGCTGGGACAAGCAGATGAAGCCTAGCATCCAACCCAGATAGGCAAGATTGCTGACACCCAAACTTGAAGCTAGCAACTTTCCCCTAAGGCCCCCTAGAAGGAGAACTCTGGGAAGAGGTGAGAGGAAGCCCAGCCAGGCCCAGCTTTCTGTCCTGTGAATCAAGATCAGCTTACACCAGGTATCCCTAGTTTTCTTGCAAATTTGTAACTTCCTTAAAGTTAGCTATTTGTTACTCCTTGTTTCCCTGCAGCACAGCTAGTAGAATGGACAGGGTTTAAAAAAAAGAAAAGAGGAAGTGCAAGGGGGATTGGTTGCCTATTTAAAAGCTGACCTGCAGAGCTGAGAGCAGCCCCTGATGAGTGGGGGTGGAGGTGACTGTGACGTCTATGACAGCCCTTGGGAGCCTGTAGGGAGAGCTGGGAAAACCTACTGCATCCCAGTGGAGGTGGAAAAGCTGGATGGGGCTGGGTGGGGGTGGAGGTGGGAGTGAGAGCTCTGACTGGCAGAGCTCAGCTAGCCCCTCAGAGAATAGCTGGGCTTTTCCCCACCACTTTGCTTTGTAGTCTGAGGTATATGAACTGACTGCTGTGGGAAGTAGTTCTGCCCCCACCCCTTCAAGGCTCCCACCCTTCTCCCTGCCGCCTCTCTAATCACTGTACATTCATTGTCTATTCTTTGTAGGTTTCTGCAGCCAGACCATGAGCATCCTGGGAGCAGGCACTGTGTCTGATTCACCTCTTTCTGCTTCACAATGTGGCCCAGCGTGGGGCCTGACACTTGGAAGTTTCTCAAAGACTTACTTGTTGAATGAACAAACAAATGAATGCTTTCTCCCAACTACCCTGTACTCTAGATGGGATTTACAAAGGAGGGAAAAGGCTGATCGCTGCTCTCTACGCCTTACACCACTTACCCAGGATTCAAGGAGGCAGTGAGCCCCTAAGTTTTGTTTTCTATGTTTATGTGCATTTTCCTGGATATATGATTCTATATAATTTATCAGATTTTCAAAGGGGTGCCTATCCCCCAGAAAGGATAAGAATACTCATTTGAGAAAATAGTTCCAGGACAGAGATTCTCTTATACGGTACATGTTCTCATCATTGATTTTCTGAACCAAATTACTTTTCCTCACAGCACTACTGTTTTCTTCCTGTATGTAATCTCTTCATTTTGTTATTTTGTAATGTCAGGATCTCTCATTCACCCAAGTGATGACAAGGTGCTGATAGGATTCAGAACATGGTACCCTGAAATATGGCACCTTGGCATATTAAATATCTAAAGCTGAAGGAATTTCCAAAAGTGGCAGAAGCAAGAGAGTCACTCTGGACACCCTCCCCTGTGTCCCTGAAACAGGCCATAAAACTCTCCTGTGGAAAGTACCTGCCCTATACCAGGAGGAAGGAGGACATTCTTGTCTCCAGGGATAGGGAATCTGGAGCCAAGACTGCATAGGCAAACCTTATTAAACTAAATCTTATCTTAATTACTTCTTCACCATTTACTATTCCTAGCCCAAACTGCTTGTCTTGTCAATTCTTCACGAGTGCTCTGGCAACCACTTCAGGTCTTCATTCCCCTGTGAAGACTCCTAGGTACATGTAAAATTTTAATAAAATCTGTACATTTTTCTCTCGCTACTCTGTCTTTGCTAGTTTAATTTTCAGACTCAGCCAGGCGCCCTAAGAGGGTGGAGGGAAACTTTTTCCATAACCTTTAAATTCTCCCAGAACCTCCGCACACTGCCTCCGCCAAGGCACCCTTATTGATTTCTTTCACACTCTTGGCTTGGTGGCAGTGCTTTGCACCTGGAAAGACAGCACAGATTGGGTGTGGGGCTTGCTGGAAGTGAGACCTCAAGGGCAGAGGCGGAACCAGGAAGAGAGCTGCTGAGATATCCTGCTACCTAATTCAATTCTCCTCCACTGTTCAGCAGCCTCCCCTCCCTCTGAATAACAATGAAAGGAAAGAGGAAGTGGGAAAAAAAAAAAGGTCCTGTAATTGAGTTAGAAGGGGTAATTACCCGGACCCAGAAGCAGAGGGAAAGTAACTCCCAGAAAAGAGCGTTAAAATCAGCACACAGAGGTGACGAGTGCGGGAATGAGTAAGAAATATTCACTCGTGTGGGGAAGACAAAGGGAAAAACCTCAGTGCTGAATTGGACAGGCACTGGGGAAACCTGAGGCAGGCAGCAAGGACTGGGCCAGGGCAGGTCTGTGGCAGGAAGAGAAAAAGCCACCAGCCAGGCAGGGATTTTGCCGAGGCTGCCGTGGCTTCATTTTGAGTATCGGTGCCTCAAGGGAGGAATGAGTCAGTCTCACCAGATCCAAGTTTAGGAGGAACTGCTGCTGGGAAGGCAAATACCTTTTCAGTAAGAGGGCTAGCTGACCTTTCCAATGAGGAGTCCCACCGGTTGGGGAAACTAAGTTGGTGGCGGACTCTGTGTGAAGGGCTCATTTGCATGAAAACTGAGCATGGGGCACTGTTTTAACCCCCCCTTCCTCTGCCAGGAGGATTCAGCCAGATGTGCCACCCTTTGTTCAGTGTCATAGAGCTGTCTAAAGCTGAGGGTGACATAGAGCAGAAGGCAAAGGGGTAAGTGCCAGACTATGGTTATGAATATCACATCTTTTTTTTAAAGAAAATAGCATTATTATAGTTCTAGAATCTTTTTAAAAAATTGATTTGAGAGAAAGGAGAAAGAGAGAGAGAAGCAATGATTTGTTGTTCTAATTATTTATACATTAATTGGTTGATTTTTTTATCCTCACCTGAGGATATGCTTTTTTTTTTTTTTTTTTTTTTTTTTTTTTAACTGATGAGAGAGAGAGACAGAGACAGTTATTGACTGGTTGCCTCCCATACGCACCCCGACTCTGGATCGAATCTGCAACCTAGGTATGTGCCCTGACCAGGAATCTAACCGGCAACCTTTTGGTATATGGGGCAATGCTCCAACCAACTGACCCACCCTGCCAGGACTCATGGTTGATTCTTATATGTTCCTTGACAGGGGATGGAACCCACAACCTTGGCGTATGGCAGGAGGATGTTCCAACAACTGAGCTACCTGGCCAGGGCTGTGAATGTCACATCTTGCTACAGGAGGCAAGAAAATGTGCTTTGAAATTAAAGAAACTTCTTGGTCATGGGTGAGGCTGTAAGTGCAGAGTGAGTCTTGGTGCCTCCTGGAGGAGAATGAGGAACTGCGTGGGGATCTCACCAATTGGTGTCTGGTTACTTTCAAGACAGGTTAGTGAGAAGCTAGGAAATTCCTTGACAAGTGGAATAGGGAAATTGAAACATAGCTGGACACAGTAGCCAAACAATTTACAGCCAGGTGTAGATGGTCACCACCCCTGAGGCCCTGAGGGCCCTGAGGGCCTGGCAGGGGGCAAAACTGGGAAAACAAGGACCATACCCCCAGGGTAACCTCTACTCCCTTGACCTTTCCTCTCTGGAGATAACATTTAGGCCTCAGCTGTATTTCAGCTCCAGGCCCAGAAAAGCAGCAAAACCAGGTGAGTAACACCAAGACCAACAGCAATGAATAAAGACCCCCTGACCTCACCGACTAATCAGTGGAGATCAGGACTCTAAAATAGTATACCTGGAAAACTGATGAATATTCTGCTAAAACACTCCCTAGAATTCCCACTTGCAAGAAAGAGATAAAAGCCTCAAGACAAAGGACCCAGCTCATAATTGTTGTCCCTCTGGGAAACAGCCTGAGCCATTCCCTTTCCCTTCTTCCCCACTTCTTTCCCCAAAGGCACGGGTCTCTTATTTTAACTCTCAGGCAATGGGCAGCTGGCAGCATGTCCCAGGCTGATCCCCTGAACCTGTCCCCAAGGCCCCCTCTTCTCTGACTTCCCAGTGAGCCAAGGCAGCTCAGCCTAGGCTTTCCTGTTGTTTCTTCTCCGCTAAGCCCTTCCTTGTGCTGCTGTGCCCAGCTTTAGTGAACAGATCCTCATAGTCACTTGGACTCCTGTTATGAAATCTTTACCACACAAAGTCAAGGGACCCACACAGTACCAACTGGCCCTAGTCAGACCTGCACAGGACCAGGGTCCCTGTCTGTAACACTCTGAGGAAGGTAAACTTCACCACTCACTCCCAACACTAATGCCTCTTGAAAGTATGGCAGGATTGGGTTGCACCATTCAGCCTAGGGCTACTTGGAAACAAAGTGAGCCAGAGCTGATATTGGTCCATTAGGCAAGCTGGTAGCTTGTGGTTGCTGAGCAGCCATCTGTAGGTTAGAGAAAGATTTCCATTGTCAGGAGGAAGTTTGTGATGGCTGACTTTGATTATATCTTTTCATATTTGTTTTTAAATTGTGGTAAAATATATATGCCATAAAATTTACCATTTTAACTGTTTTTAAAAAAGATTTTATTTATTTTTTAAAAAGATTTTATTTATCTTTAGAGGGGAAGGGAAGGAGAGAGGGAGAGAAACATCAATGTGTGGTTGCCTCTCATGTGTCCCCTGCTGGGAACTGGTCCGCAACCCAGGCATGTGCCCTGACTGGGAATCGAACCACAATCGCTTGGTTCGCAGGCCCGTGCTCAATCCACTGAGCCACACCAGCCAGGTCACTTTCACTTTTAAATGATTCATTAGTTAACCAGATATTTATTGAGTACCTACTATGTTTAAGGAATTTTTCAAGGGCAGTAGGAACACCATTTCCTTAGATTGTTTCGAGGGGATGGGGGTGGATGAAGAAATGCAGCAAAGGCATCTTTTCATCTGGGCATGTATTTATGTGTTAGTGCAACTTTCATTTATTTGGTGTGCATCTATTAAGTACAAGATTTATAACAGAGGAATCAATACTGATTCGTTAGAGACCCAAGTGGGTGCCCAGAGAAAGGTCCCGGTTGTACACCTGCAGCTGTGTTGCTGTTATGTAAATCGAGATCATGGCAATGTGCTGGCCAACCCTTTCTTGGTCCACTGACTTTGAACAAATAAACTCTTGTTTTACCAGACCAGAAACCAAATATGCTGACTGAGCTTTCTTTACCAGGAAAATTGTATTTCATTTCTCTTTGTGATAGGAAAGGTTGGAACAACAATATGTGACCCTACAGTTCTGTACACTGAGTCTGCACTATGTCAGCTGTGAGAAAACAGATGTCCCTGCATTCAAGAACAACATTTTTTTTTTTTTTTTTTGGTGAGTTTGTATACTTTTGTGCTAAACAATGAGGGGCATTTTTTAAAAAGCAAAATTCAGACTCCTTGCCCCTAAGCAGCTTATAATGCAGTTGGAGCAACAAGACCAACTCACCCAGAGTTACAGAGCATATTACATTTTACACTGAAGGCTGCCTACAGATCCACCTGGTTTTGAAATTCCCCACCAGGGTAAAACTCCCCCTACAAAATACTCTGCAAATAGTTTTTTTCATCTTTGTACAAACACTTCTCTGTTGAAGAATCTACTATTATTATTTTTTAATTAGAAGAGCAATATATGCTTAATGTAACACACCAAAACAATATGGCAGTACTTGAACAACAATAAAACAATTAAAAAAAAAAAGAAAAGAAACCCAATATGGCAGAGTATAAAAGTAAACAGTCAAATTTCACCTACAATCTTTCACCTCCTACCACCTGGTAAGGACTGTTAAGAATGATTAGGGTGGACAACTATTTTCTTCTATACTTGTTAAGATACATACAAACATTTTCACCCCATACTTTTAATTGGAATCTATTTTTAAAAATTAGATAATGTGTGTACAATATAAATCTCAAATGGTATAAGAGAATATACAATAAAGAGAAAGTCTCCCTTCTATCCCCTTCCCTCTCCCTCTGGCCCCTCATTCTCCTGCCCAGAGTCAACCACTGTTACCACATTCGTGTGTACCCTTCCACAGACAGTCTGTGCATTTTGCAAGCACATGTTAATATTCTTTGATTAAAGAAGATTTTATTTACTTATTTTTAAAGAGAAGGGAAGGGAAGCAGAGAAACATTGTTGTGAGAAACATGGACCGTCTGCCTCTCGCATGCTTTCAGACCAGGGACCGGACCCGATGACCATTCGCTCTGCAGGACAACACCCAAACCACTAAACCACTTGTACAATAAATATCTAAATGTGTACAATAAACACCTAAAAGCAGAATTTCTGGATCAAAGTGTAGATGCATTTGCTATTTAGATAGACATTGCTTTCAATAGAAGCTGTATCAGTTTGCATTCCTTTCACCAATTATGAGAGTACGTTTCCCTCATGCATTACCAGGATATTAATGACTTTTTAAAAAACTTTTGCCAATTTGATAGGTCAAAAATAGTTACTCCTAGCTCTTTTCATTTGCACTTCTCTTGTTATGAATGAAGTTGAACATTCTTTCATATATATATATGAGGGCCATTTGTGGTTTTTAAAAAATTTATGTTTAGAGAGAGGGGAAGGGAGGAAGAAAGAGAGGGAGAGAAACATCGATTGGTTGCCTCTCAAACATGCCCCACCTCAGCTGGGAATTGAACCTGCAACTGGGGGCATGTGCCCTGACTGGCAGTTGAACCAGAGAACTTTCGCTTTTTGGGATGATGCCCAGCCAACTGAGCCACACTGGTCAGGGCTGTGATTTTTTTTTTTTTCTGTGTTCAATCTGTTCATATTCTTCACCTATGTTTCTGTTTTTTCTTATTGTTGCTTTTCTTATCAACATCTAGAATTTTAATATATTTTTAATTAGCTTAATTTAAATAGAAAATTTAATAATTGAGTTTAGTGACTTGAAGTGAAATAAGCCTGGTACAGAAGGACTAATGCTGCATGAACTCACTTCCATGTGGAATCTAAAAAAGTGGAACACATAATAATAGAGAGCAGAGTGGCGGTTTTTAGTGTTCAGGGGGAGTGGGGAAGATGAGATGTTGATCAAAGGGTACACATTTTCAGTTGTCAGATGAATAAATTCTGGAGACTTAAAGTACAACATGGTGACTAGATTTAATAATAATGTATTGTATAGTTGAAATTTGCTAAGAGAGTAGATCTCAGGGATTTTCACTGTAGCTGAGAGAGAGCTCTAACTCCTTGTCATGGGACAGCCAGTAAGTCAAGTGACAAGGGGGTTGGGGAAGGGAAGTGAGTTTATTTGGAGAGCCAGCAAGCTGAGAAGATGGTGGACTAACATCCTAAAGAACCATTTTGGCAAAGTACAGAATTCAGGCTTTCTTTCTTTTTTAATGTCAGCCAAGGGGGAAGCCAGAGGGGTTTGAGGTCAGAAGGTGATTGATGACTGCAGACATCCAGACTTCAGCAAGGAGGATGGTGAAATGTCTGTGTTTTTGGTCAAGAAACTCTAGTTGCTGTGGTCTCAGTCAAGAGGTTCCTATAAATCTTTGATAAGCAATAATTATTTTTGTATATAACTTCCTTATCTCCTTGGGGGATTGTTTCAATAATCCCTAGGCTACAGGTTAGATTCCTGTAATGATTATCATATTTTTGTGCAGGAATAAGTAAAAGTTGCTAACAAACATGCTACAGGAACTGGGCCAGCTCAAGCAAGATGGAATCAAAAGACTGATTATTGCCATGGTTGGTGTGGCTCAGTGGATTGAGCACTGGCCTGTGAACCAAAGGGTTGCTGGTTTGATTCCCAGTCAGGGCACATGCCTGGGTTGTGGGCCAGGTCCCCAGTTGGGGGTGTGTGAGAGGCAACCAATCGATGTATCTCTTGCACATTGATATTTCTCTCCCTCTCTTTCTCCTCTCTCTAAAAGTATATTAATAAAATCTTTAAATAAAAAAGACTGATTATTCTATTATATAACCACCACTACCACTACCATCACCCCCCCAAAAAAAGGAACTCTGTGAGGTGATAGGATTATTAGCGGCTTGATAGTGGTAATCATTTCACAATGTATATATGTATGCAAACATATTGTACACCTTAAATATATACAATTTCACTTTTTCATCATACTTCAATAAAGTTGGGGAAGAAAGGTAGAATGTATCAGCATTTTATTTTATAGCTTCCTGTTTTATTTATTTACTTGCATGTTTGTTTTACCATGAAGAGAAAGTCTTGTCTAGCAATATTATATAAGTACAAACATTCTCCAATGTTTTCTTCCAGCACTTTTGATCTTTCACTTCATTATATCTATTTTGTTATAAAATGTGAGGTAATGATCCACTTTTATTTTTTTCCAGGTTGTTCTCTAGTTTCTCTGACACCTTTCATTGAATAATCCACCTTCTCCCAACTCACTTAGAATACCATCTTTATAATCAACTAAATTTATGTACTATATATAAATTATATACAAAAATTTATATGCATGTGTTTCTGGGCTTTTTAATTTTGTTTCATTGATCTGTCTGCCTAGTCATTTCCTACACTGTACTGTTCTAATTATTCTATGTTTAACATGTTTAATAATTAGGAGAGGCAGTCTTCTCTTTTTCTTTCACAATTATTTTTCAGAATTTTCCCAGATATTCTTGGAATATAAATTTTAAAATTGTCTACTTTAAAAAACTTGATGTTTTATTCCCAATTATATTAAATATACAGATCAATTTATTATGTGCTAACTTGTTTAGAATATTGAGCCTTCCTATCCAATAGTACATATTTTCCTCCTCCTACCAGGCTATATTTTGAGGCACCCCATTCCATCACTGGATGGTTCTGATAGTTTTTAAATTTCCCTCTTCTTTTGGAGTATATGATTTTTCTGTATTTTCTAAGCAATTGTTCTAATTTTGTCCTTTGAAATTGCACAGGAGTTAAAATGTAAAGTGTTTAACATGATCTACAAAAATGTACATTAGCACTTCCCAACATTCCACATCATTGAATATGAGAGAAATTGTAATATGTCCCTGGAACACTGGGATAAGCTGATGGAACTTTTTGCAGTCCAAGCGATGGTGGGAGTAGGGAGGGAATCAGACTGCCCCTGATTCTACAATTCTATATCCGCTGACAGGAGCACTGAGGAGATAAAAAACGGGGACCATGTGAAACCCCTTGGGGTACATCACCTGGGACCCATCACTAGGGGGTCCACTCCTTGCTGTTCTGTGGCTCTCTTGCTTCATTTCAGCTACCAGGATCTGCTTTCCTTCCTAGACCTTAAACTACCAAGCCTGTTCTCATTTTAGGGACTTTGCATTTGGTGTTCCCTCAGCCTAGAGTGCCGTGGTCCCAGAAGTTCACACAGCTGGCTGGCTACTCATTCTTCAGATCATTAGGCAGCCACACCTAAAGGAGCACCCATCCCCTGCCCTAAGTTGTGCTATTTTCTGGGTAACACTTATCAGTTTTAGAAATTTCCAGATAATTTGTGTGTTCATTGTCTCTCTTTCCCCACTAGAATGTAAGCTCCAAAAAGGCAGTGTCTGTTTTGTTCTCTTCTATCCTCAGAGCCTTCCTTATACAGTGCCCTGCACAGGCACTCTGTAAACATGTGCTACATGAATGAGTTGTGGGCTTCTTATTCTCGTTCTTGGAGGATATGTTTCATGACCACATCAGTTCTAATTCCCAGGTTAATCTCTCTGCACTTAACTACTTCCCACAACTTCTTTTTAGCCTGATCAAAGGGCTTCAGGAAGAACTGTTTAGCCAGTTATGACTCCTGTTATCAACCTTCTCTCCCACTTTTTTTTTTTGGCCATTCTGGCCACAGAGAGACCACGGGACCTTATCATCACCCTTGCAGAACCTAGATATACCGTGTCTGCAGTATTCTCAGAACACATCCAGTTTAGTAACCCTATCAAAAACGGAAATGAGTTTAGCTTGGCAGGAAATAAGGTCAGTTTGGCAACTGATGGTGAAACACTGAACAATGTGGGAGTTAATAGTCTGAGTTAACATTGTAAGACACCCTATGGCAGGCAGTGGAATAGGAAGATCAAATGGACCATAAGCCATGTAGGGCAATTTGGGCTCTGAGAGGAAAGATCCCTGTAAATTGTTGATCAATTGCTCTCTGTGTAACTTGGACAGGTGAGTATGTAGTGGAGCACTGCTGAATCCTCCCAGCCAGGATAAGGATGTCTCAGGGCATCTGTAACAGAATGGCTTTGGCCAAAATCAACAAGCACCATTTATATAAGCATCTGTTATCTCTACTCCTCCCAATACCCCTGTTAGGTAGGTAATATTAAATACTTCAGAGAGAATGAAACAAATTTGAAGGACTTACTCAAGATCCCAGGGTGCATGATAAGATGGGGAGGCAATCCAGCCCTCATCCTCACTGCAGTTTGGGACCTTTTTCTTTTTCTATGTGAAGTGAGGGGAAAATAATGCAAATCTAGGGCTCTAATGAATTCTTTTGCAAGCAAACATAAATTTGACTCTATCTAGTGGGGTATACAATGCTTAATCAATTCTGAAATGCTGTAATAATTCTCAGGAATTATTCTTGTTAATGGACAACACAACACAAATAGAAGGTAAGACCCGCCCTGGCTGGTGTAGCTCAGTGGATTGAGTGCGGGCCTGCGAACCAAATGATCGTGGTTCGATTCCCAGTCAGGGCACATGCCTGGGTTGCAGGCCAGTTCCCGGCAGGGGATGCACGAGAGGCAACCACACATTGATATTTCTCTCCCTCTCTCCTTCCCTTCCCCTCTAAAGATAAATAAATAAAAAAAAAATCTAAAAAAAAAAAAATCTAAAAAAAAAAGAAGGTAAGACCCAACGTAGAAAGAAAATATCTACAGAGAAGTCTAGGATGGTTATTAGAGATAATCAGCTCACTCAAAATTTCCATGTGTTACTCTATCAAGAGCTAATAGACATAAAAGCTAATCAACAGAATATACTGTGCCCATTAATGAAAATAATGATGTTGTTAAGGTAGATGAGGGATAGGGTTGAGCTTATTAACTTCCTGTCTCATCCACATCTTTTCTGAATTTGTGGAAACAACGATGTAATTATAATCAGAAAAAACAGAGGCCAATTAGAATTATATCTCCATGTGGAGGACATTTAATATTTTCACTGCAGGCTCACATCTTTCCATTTCTTCTGGAAAATCGAAACCATTGGCTGCCTCCCCTTCTCCTTCTCCCCCTTCTTCTCCTCCACCACCCTCCCCTCCCCTTACTCCCCCAGTCTTGCCCCAGGAGCATTTAAAAAAAAAATTTATTTATTGATTTTTTTTTGAGAAAGAGAAGAAAAGAGATACAGAGAAACATTGACTTGTTATTCCACTTGTTTATGCATTCATTGGTTGACTCTTATAAGTGACTTGACGGGAGATTGAACCCACAATCTTGGCATATTGAGATGAAGCTCCAGCTAATTGAGCCAAACAGCCAGGGCAGGAAGTTTGAAACTGCACAAAGGGAATGAGGAAGTTACTGGGTGGGGTAGTTGGGAGATGCTTTCTTAAAACTGCCAACAGCTATTCTTCCATTCACTTGTAGGAACTTGTCTGAGAGAAAATGGAGCTGACATATAGAGAGGTGCCCAGGCCAGAGAAGGAAGGAGAGAGAGCTCCCGAGTCTTAGCTGTAGTTGCCCTCGAGGCACTTTCCGTGATTGTCTAAGCTAGTAGAATTGAGTTTCTTTCACATGTAGCCAAGAGTCTTGACTGTTTACCTTATTCATTCCTAACACCTCAACATCATTCTATTGGCTGTTTGAGGTTCTTCCTCTCTGATCTAGGAAGCTTCTATTCAGTATGTGTGTCCCCACCCGTTGTATCCCAGGAAATCTCTCTACCTTCCAGGCTCTACCCCTACTAGCAATGTGTTCTCAGGGACTGCAAATAAGTTTTAATACTCACTTAGTTCTATCTTTTAAGTTAGCCTCACCTACTGAAAAAGAAAGTTTTTTTTTCCTTTCAATTTACCCCCTAAAATTGGATTTGTGCAAGCCTTGGAGACAATTGTGGAATAGTAAGTGAAGCACTAGTAAATAAAGCTTGAATCCTAGCCCTTTTGGCTGGCTGTGTGACTCTGGGCGTTTCTTGAAAGTTTTGAACTTGTCCTTATCTGTTAAATGAAATGTTTATGTGCAAGCATCTATTACAGTGCCTGGTACACACTGCATGCTCAGTAAATGTCTGATCAATGAATAACTTAATGAAGGAATTGAATCCCCGTGTCCCTTTTTGAGTTACTACACAGACAATAAGTTCCATTTCCTCTTTAGAGGACTACTCTGTGCTTAGCCCACTGAGACCGAAGGTCATAGCCCTCCTCTCATTTTGTTCCAATGCCAAAGCCCTAGGAGAGAGCATTTGATTGGGGGAGCTTGAGTCACATGTTGCATTGGAGCAGTGAGTGGAAGTTTCTATTGGAAGGATCCTCTAGGGATATTTACAGCTTCCTTAGTGAGAGGGCTGATTTCTGCATTAACTAATTAATTCATGTTCAGGAATTACTAATAAAGTGCATACAAATGACAATTTACCATAGAATAATCACAATATACTTCAAAACCAAATATATTCATGGAGTCAATTATTTGGGGTCATTTGTGGCATTCCCCCACTCTTTTGGGAGAATAATCAGATTTGACTACAGAAACTCCATAGCTTTGCCATCAACCATAAACATTTACAAAGTTTCTCACTATGATAGAAGAGCTGGGGATGTAAAGAGGTGGAAGGTCAGGACCTTAATCATGAAGACCTTGGCCATTCCAAAGAAAAAAAAAATTTTAAGATTTTATTTATTTATTTTTAGGAAGAGAGGAAGGAAGGGAGAAAGAAATACCCAGGTGAGAGACAAACATTGACGGGTCACATGCTCCCCATCCAGGGACCAATCCAAGACTCAGGCATGCACCCTGACCGGGAATCAAACCAGTAACCCTCACTCTGCTGGATGACACCCAACCAACCAGACCATGCTGGTCTGGACACAAAGAAAATCTTACTGAAGTAGTATTCATGTATACATCAATACTTATCATTGGTTAACTCCATTTTTCTCTCAGACAAGGTCCTACAAGTGAATGGAAGAATAGCTGTTGGCAGTTTTAAGACCTCATCTTCCAATTACCCCACCCAGGAACTTCACTCATTTCCTTAGTGCCAGTCCAAACATCTTGCCCTGGCTGGGTAGCTTATTTGGTTAGAGCATTGCCTGCATACTCTAAGGTTGTGGGTTCAAAGCCCCATCAGGGCACATATAAGAATCAGCAAATTGATGTTCCTCTTTCTCCCTCTCTCCCTTCCTCTCTCTCTCTAAAAATCGATAAATAAAAAGTATTTTTTAAATCAACAAGTATATTTAAAAATCAACAAGTATGTTTGCTAAAGGAACTTCTAAAATCTTTTAGAGTCTTCATTGGGGGGTAGGGTCAGAGGATCATTTTTTTTAATCTTCACCAGAGGATACATTTTTATTGATTTGGTGGGGTGGGGAGGGGGGAGAGAGAGAGAGAGAGAGAGAGAGATCAATGTGAGAAGGAAATTGTCTCCCAGAAGCATGTCCCAGACAGGAGCCCTGACCCAGAATCCCTTGGCATAGGACAACACTCCAATCAACTGAGCCACACAGCCAAGGCAGGTCCATTTTATTTTATGGAAAATTATTTTATTTTTTTCCAGTTTTACTGAGATATAAAATTGACATGTAACATTGTAATAGTTTAAGGATTACAACATAATGATTTGATAGATGTTTATATTGCCCAATGATTATGAAAAGAGATTTTAAAACACTTCACAATCTTGGTAACTTTCCTTTTCCATTCTGTAATCAGATTTTCTGTCTCCTCATGTATTAAATGTTTATTTCCTCTGTTTATAAATTTATGCATGAATTCTTATCACATGCTGTGTAAAATCACAATTAGATTAAATTCAGATGCTAATCTAACTTGTGGTCTCCTCCCTGGATACCAGGGCCCACTCAGCTAACCATCTCCACCACCCCCTCCAGCCCTGCACACACTCAGTTCTGTGCAGCTGGGGTCTCCGAGGATGACGCAAGCAGTTTTCTGGTTAAAAAAAAATCCTAAACTTGGCCTGCTCCTACTGGTCACTGTTTAAATCTTTGGGAGCGTTGTTCAAGAGTACTTTGTAAATCAGTATGGATTTGCTCTTGATGTCTAAGTAAACACTCTCCCCATTGAACTAGGCTCAAGTGCAAGGTATCCATACTGCAGAAAGCCCTGTGCAGAAAACTCTTATTCCAGCTCACACTGCCCTGCAATCCTAAGGAAAGGAGCAAAGTTCTGATTCCCTGCAGAAGCAGTGCCAAACCTCACCTGGGGGAATGCTTCTTTTACTAACTATTGTTTTTTGATTTATTTCTTTTTAACAATCAGGGTCAGCTATAGCCATGGGCTCCTCAGCCCCCTGATTCCCAAGCCAAGTCAGCCCTGCACTTTGATGACTTGGCTGGCCTTTACTACCCAAGTGCTGCAAAGCAGTCTGAAGCTCACAGCACCAGGTGATAGTAGCTCCCGCTGGGCCTTTCCTGTACCCCTGTGCCTAGGATTTGGAGTTTCAAACTTAGTGATCAGCAGGGGAAAGTCCTGCCAGAGCAAGAAGCAATGACTTGAACCCAGAGGCAGAGCCTGAATGAAGATAGTGACTTACTTCAGTGGAAGAGGGAGAATTCCAGACTAATTCACTTCTAGAGAATTTTAAAGTGAAAAAAGAAGGATAAACAGAATTTGAATACTGTTTAGTCTATATCTCAACTAGCTTAAAAAATTAGTTATACACAGAAAAGAAGCTGAAAAGATTAACATTAAAATTTTTGACAAAGGTCTTCTCTTAATGATGGGATTACAGCTGATTTTTCTTCTTTATATTTTTTTTGTATTACCCTACCAGTGGTATTAATTTTCCTTTTTTATTGTTTTTAAAATCACCAAAATAATGTAGGCTCATTGTAAAATCCTTCAGTCACACAGAAAAATACATCTAGGTGAGAGTGCCACTGTACCCAAGGGCTGACATCAGTCCCCTCCCAGGTTTATAACGACTGATAAAAGTTTATTGTAGCCCTGGCTGGTGTGGCTCAGTGGATTGAGCGTTTGCCTGTGAACCAAAGAGTTCCTGGTTGGATTCCCAATCCTCTAAAAAATATTTTATTTATTATTTATTTTTAGACAGAAGGAAGGGAGAAAGAAAGGGAGAGAAACATCAACATGTGGCTGCCTCTTACTTGCCCCATACTGGGAACCTGGCCCGCAACCCAGGCATGTGCCCTGACTGGGATTCAAAATCGGTGACCCTTTGTTTCATAGGCCAGTGCTCAATCCACTGAGCCACACCAGCCAGGGCAGAATACATACATTTAAACACATGATCAGTTTTTCTCTTAACATTGTACATTGAAGACTTTTCAATGTCAGCTTTACCTCATTCCTTTTCATTTCTTCTTAGTATTTTATAGTATAAATTAATTTCTCTCTCTCACTTTTTTAATATCAGTGTGTGGTTGCCTCTTGAGCACTCCATACTGGGGACCTGGCCCACAATCCAGGCATGTGCCCTGACTGGGAATTGAACTAGCAACCCTATGGTTCGCATCCCGTGCTCAATGCACTGAGCTACACCAGTTGGGGGAGCATAAAGATATTGTAATTTGAGTAAATGCGCTCATTAGTCGATGTTTAGGTCATTTCAAATGCTCTGCAATTACAAACTCTACTGTATTCAAGAATATTGCATGTACTTCCCTGTATACATGTGTATTTCTGTAACAGAAAGCAGGCCTGGCTGCCTGCCGCTACGAAAGCCAGTACCCAGAGGCAGGTGCTAATATAAAAGAACATGGTTTATTTTCAGGTGCTGGCCACCTGGAAGATGGAGACTCTTGTCACAAAGCTCATCTCCCCATCTCATTGGAGGCAGAGTTTTGTTTTTGTTTTTGTTTTTAATAAGGAGGGAGAGGGGAATAGAACAAAGAGATCAAGGTAGGGGGTTGGAAAGTTCTCTACGTGCAGACGAGCACAGTCCATCTGATAAGGCAAGTGACGGCCCAGTGTGCAGCATCCTGGTTTAGTCATTGTGGCTTTGCAGATGAAGGTCAGCAAATGTTTCAGAATTGGGATGCGTGTTTGTATCTTCTGAAGTTAGTTCCTAGGATTCTTATACAAACATGCTGTTCATCTATAAGCTACATATTAGTCAGTGGCTGGCACTTAAAAAAATAATGTCAAAAGAATGATGGGGTGGATTCCAATAGCCCACTGTTATAATTTTGCACTGTTACATTTCTTTAGGATTAATTTAGAAAAGTAAAATTTATTGGCCAAAGATATATCCACTTAAATTTTGGATAGAATTTACTAAACTGCCCTTCCAAACAGGTTTACCAATTTCTTTTCCTGTCAGCAAGAAAACAGAGCACTCATTCTCCCATAGCTTTGCCAGGAATGGGTATTACTGGGTGTTTAAATGCTTGGTGATTATGCCTCCCCACAAATTGTATTATCATTTTTTTGGATTTAGAATTCTTTAATGGAGAGAGAGAGAGAGAGAAAGAGAGAGAGATTTCAGTGGCATGATGAGGCTAAAGGCTAGTTTGTAGTGGATTGGAAGAACCTATTTATAAATGCCAAAGTGTTTTTACAAGGAGTATTTTATTTATTTTTATGTTGTTTTAATTCACATTTCTCTAATTCCTAGTAAGGATAGTAATTTTTTAATGTCTTTATTGAGTATTTATACCTCTTCTATAAATTACATCTTTATTATTTAAATTCTTCTGGCTGGACTAATAATCAAATCAACATGGCACAGATTAACAGGAGAAAATGGGCACATTTATTACATGAGTGCACATGGGGGTTCCACAGGAATGTGATCAGTGAGGACAGATGGGGCAGTCAAAGCTTATAGCCATCTTAAGTTAAGGAGAAGGGAGGGGGTCGTGGTTTGGGACTTCAAAGGGCAGGACGACAATTTACATGGAGATGGAAAATCAAATGTTTGGTAAACAAATGTTTCCTGGGCCATTATTAACAATGGGACACATAGAGAACTTGGATTAAACAGGCCTTGCTAGTTTCCCCCTGTCCATGACATACTAGTTCACATTATACTCTAGTTATCTATGGCAGTAATTCCCTTCTCTTCCCAGAACAGGCTCTCTAAGTTCTTTTAGGCAGGTAGCGAGAAGTTCAAAGTTTCTGAGTCTTTTGTTTCTCAAAAATAATCAATTTGAAGTAATCAATATCCCAAAGTCATGTTTTGGAGTGGCAAAATCTGCTTCCCCTCATATCTTTAGTGATTTGTCACTGTCTCTTGTTTATTGCTTATATATTCTATGCATTAGTGATTTCTTTGATTAATACAAATATATTTTCTCAATTTATCACTTGTACTTTAATCTTGTTTGTTTTGTGTGTGTTTTGTTGCACAGAAGTTTTAAATTTTTATGCAAGAAAAACTGTCAGAATTGTTCTTGTTTTCTGGGTTTCATTTCATGCTTAGAAAAATTTTCCATTATAGCCCTGGCTGGTATAGCTCAGCAGATTGTGTGCCGGCCTGTGAACCAAAGGGTTGCTGTTTTGATTCCCAGTAAGTGCACATGCCTGGGTTGTAGGTCAGGTCCCCAGTGGGGGCATGTGAGAGGCAATCACACAGTGATGTTTCTCTCCCTCACTTTCTCGCTCCCTTCTCATCTAAAAATAAATAAATAAAATCTTTTAAAAAAAGAAAAACTTTCCATTATAAACCAAGTTTATGATAATAGTTTCATATTTTCCTCTAATACTTATGGTTTCTTTCTTTCTTTTAAGATTTTATTTATTTCTTTATTTTCAGAGAGAAGTGAAGGGAGGGAGAAGGAGAGGGAGAAAAACATTGATGTGTGAGAGAAACATCCATAGGTTGCCTCTCGCACACGCCCGCATGGGGACCCAACCTGCAACCCAGGCATGTGCCCTACTGAGAATTGAACAGGTGACCCTTTGCTTGGCAGGATGATGCCCAACCCACTGAGCCACGCTCGTTAGTGACACTTATGGTTTTTTCTATACCGCACTTTTAAATGTCTGAAATTTTTCTTTGCATATGATGTGAGGTAGACTATAACTTAATTTGTAAATATTCAGTTCCCCAATACCATCCACTGAATACTATTCCAATTCACTTGTTTGAAAATGCCATCTTTATCATAAACTAAATATATGCTTATATATATGCAGAGTCTGTTTTGGGGTTTTCTGCTCATCGTTATCATCTGTCTATTCCTGTTAATAATGCCATACTGTGTCAATTACTATTGTCTTTTTTTAAAGATTTTGTTTATTTATCTTTAGAGGGGAAGGGAAGGAGAGAGAGAGAGAAATATCAATATATGTTTGCCTCTTGTGCAGCCCCTGCTGGGAACTGTCCTGGCATGTGCCTGACTGGGCATGTGCCTAGGCATGTGCCCTGACTGGGAATTGAACCTCGATCCTTTGGTTAGCAGACCTGCGCTCAATCCACTGAGCTACACCAGCCAGGGCCCAATTACTGTTGCCTTTTACTATGATTTGCCATCTGATAAGACAACTTTTTTCATTGATGATCATTTTAAAAAATGTTCTTTTTTGTGATTCATGCATTTTCAGTTCAAGTAATCTTGAGAATTAAATAGCCTTGAAGATGACCACATGATCATTACAATAAATGTCAAAAAGCTTTCAATGAAATTATACAACCACAATATGGAATATAATCGTTGTTTTAAAAACAGAGAGTCTAGGCCACACCACCCTGAATGTACCCAGTCTCATCTGAGCTTGGAAGCTAAACAGGGTTGGGCCTGGTTAGTACTTGGATGGGAGACCACCTGGTAATATTGGATGCTGTAGGCTTATAAAAAAAGAGAGAGAGTTATTTGTACCCTAATTGAAAGATTGTCAGTACAAGTGAACAAAGCAATAGGACGATGCATATCTTATGAATTTCTTGAAGTAGGAAAAGAAAAGTTATTTACATATACACCTATGTATGAAAACATATGCATATGACTGAAAAACACAGGTCTGGAGGGACACTCACTTCAATGTCATGGTTTTCATTTCTGGGGAGAAAAATAGGAATATAAGGTGTATTGGACACTGAGGTATTATCCACATGCGTCTCTTTAGCACCATGGCACTTCACCCAGTTGCCAGGAATGTTATCTGCTGACTGCTTATGCAGAGTGCCTCTCCAGGCATTGCCTTCAACTGCTTGTAGCTGCTCTGCCTAGTTTAAGCCCCTCCCTGGGGACAGACTGAATCCAATGACTGGTTTAATGCAATACAAACACAGGTCCCCTTTGCCTCAATTTGGGACAGTTCTTAAGGACCATCCTAGCTTCAGAGCTCTCCAGGGGATGGCTACAGCCTCTGTTGCAACTACATTTGCTTTGCAACTGCACTTCTCTCTGTGCCTAATCTCTCTTGTCTCACTCCCTTACAAATGTTGTTTCTGAAAATACTTCCCAAAAAACTAAGACAAGCCAATAAGCCAGGAAAAGTGAAATAGGGAAACTGAGACAGACAGCTGAATGACCTGGCTAGGAAATATACTGCAAGATACAAAAGATCAGGTCCCCAGAGATAACATCTTGGCTTCAGTTGTATTTCAGCTTCAGGCCCCCAAAGTGGCAAAATCAGGTGGTTGAAGCCAGGACCAGGGATAATGACTAACAAGCCCTTTTCTTGGCACCGACCAGTCAGAGGAGACCAAGACCCTGAAAAAGCACACCTGGAACACTGATGAATATTCTTCTGAAACCTTCACCTGAGACTTCCCCTAAAATTTCCTCCTGCAAAAGAGAGATAACACCCACAAGACAAAGTATGCAGCATGAGCTCTTCCTCTGGGGAGGAGCCTGAGACATTCCCTTCCCCTCTTCTTCCCCCACAGGCACATATCTCCTAAATTCTAAGGGTCCCCATGAGACTGGCAACCAGGGCAGCAGTGGGCAGCTGCCTTTTGTCCCAAGCTGATCCCCTGAACGTGTCTCCAAGGCCCCCTTTTCTCTGACTTCCCAGTGAGCTAAGGTAGCCCAGTCTAGGCTCTCCTATTGCTTCTTCTATGCTAGGCTCTTCCTTGTTTCACTGTGCTCAGCTTTAATTAATGTAGTCACCTGGACTTCTGCTGTGAAATCTTTCCTACACGAGGTTAAGAATCCACACACTACAGCTGGCCCTGGGCAGACCCGCTCGGAGCCAGGGCCCCTGTCCAGTAACGAAAGCACCTGCTCGCAGCTTTGTCTGAGTCTGTTCCCTGGGGTAGCTGACCTGTGACAATGGGAGATAAATTACTGGGTGGTGGAAGATAGGTGGGTGGGCTTTTCACATTTTGTTCCCTTATGTAAACTTGAATAATTTATAAAGAATCCATTATACAATTTTAAATTTGTGTTTAACTATTAACATTAAATTGAAACAATAATAACGATGTTGAACTAACTTTTCAAAAAGAAACTCTCCTGCCCTGCAGATCTTCCCCACTTCCCACCCTGCAGTCTCACTACCGTAGCATGAGTCATTACACTGCTACATACTTCCTTGGGTGGGTGGGGGTCACACACAGTCATATTTTTGCATGTCTTGCTGTGTTGGAAAAAAAATATAGTAAAGCAAATATTTCTCATAAAGGTGAATTTTCCACTCTACTATTAAGATGATAAAAAAGCAAGGAACAGTTGAACCAGAACAGGCATTCAGAGAACTCTTGAGAGTTGTCTCAGCCTTGGGTCCAGAGCAGGTGAGTTAGTGGTATTCCTTGAAAAAGGATATTTTTTGGAGGAAGTTTGTTTAACATCATACAGCCTCGGAGCCACAGCAGCAGCACTGAAACCCAAGGTTCTGAGCTCCAGAGTCCTAGTGCAGCATACTTTCCACCAAAGAAAGTCACAATTTTCTAAAGTCTGAATGCATTATCTGATTGGGATCCTCTTCCACATGGGGACAGCAGGCCTCTATTCTCTTGCAAGGGCAGAGGAATTCTTGTTCTTGGAGGGTAAGGCAGTAGGGAAACCTGTTCAAAGGACCTGCTAGTCTGTGGTCTCCCTGAGGAAGTCGGTGTGGCCCTCTGCTGCTCAGGAGTCTGTTCCTCCCCAAACTTTTCTCCTGAGTTCTATTTTCAAGTTTCTCTGAGGCTGATCTCCAGAGGCTGTGGGGAAGCAATGTCATACGAGTTACACTCACACATCAATGAAACTCACCATTTAGAAGTCTGGATCTCAGGTTGGCCAATGAACAATTAACCACAAGTGGCGTGGTTGGAAACTTCCCTCAAAAATGAGGAACTTAAAAATGGAAGAGTCTGTGTTTGTTGATTCAAGACAATTGTGCTTTATTCTGTCCCTAAGAAACTTCACGCAACCCTAAATACAGAAAATAAGTGTTAATGAAGATAGGGAGAAATTGGAAGCTTTGTATATTATTAGTGGGAATGTAAAATGTTACAGCCACTGTGGAAAATAGTTCCTAAACTAATTAAAAATAGAATTATCATGTAAGCCAGCAATCTTACTTCTGAGTATATACCCAAAAGAATTAAGAGTGGGGCACACAAGAGATTTTTTCATGCTCATATTTATAGCAGCATTATTTACTATAGCTAAAACATGGAAGTGACCCTATGTCCACTTACGGGTGAGTAGATAAGCAAATGTTGTCTATACATACAGTGGAATATTCTCCAGTCTTAAAAAGGAAGAAATTCTGTTGCATGCTTCAGTATGGGTGAACTTTGAGGACATCATGCTGTGTGAAGCAAACTCATCACATAAAGACATACACCATATCATTTCACTTATATGAGGTATCTAAAGCAGTTAAATTAATAAAAACAGAAAGTCGAACCATGGTTGTAGAGGTGGTGGTGGGATGAGGAGATGTTGTTTAATGGGTACAAAGTTTGGCAAGATGAAAAATCTCTGAAGGTTGGTCACACAACGATGCAACTTAACACTATGAAATGTACACTTAAAAATGGATAAGATGGTAAATGTTATGTTGTATGCTTTTAAAATTAAAAAATATAAAACACTAAATGAACATGTCAAAAGGTAAATTAGATAGAGTTGAAGAGGGAGTTAATTACTAGAAGATAGATTTGCAGAAATTACTCAGAATGAAATACAGAGAAACAAAGAGATGGTAGGAAATGTGAATGACACAATGAGAAGGTCTAACATACAGACAACCGGGTTCCGGAAGAAAAGAGAATAAGCAGAATGGAAAAGAGATATTGTTCAAAGACAAAATGCCTGAGAACATTTCCAGAATTGATATAAAAGATGAATCCTCTGATTCAGAAATCAGAATGAATCTCAAAGATAAAAATAAATAAAAATATAAAAGTAAAAACAAACCCATACCTACATGTTTTCTTCTTTTCCAACTGTATTAGCTTCTTTTTATTCTTCTGGTAATCTCTTCCAGAGTTAGATACCTCCATTTGTAGATGACAAAATGTCTATGGAATCTACTTCAAATGCTGGTTCTGCTGTGAATATTGTCTTTCCCTTTACTTCCACACAGAATTAAGATCTACCCTGGCTGGTGTAGCTCAGTGGATTGAGTGCAGGCTGTGAACCAAAGGGTTGCCAGTTCGATTCCTAGTCAGGGCACATGCCTGGGTTGTGGGCCAGGTCTCCAGTGGGGGGTGTGCAAGAGGCAACCACACATTGATATTTCTCTCCCTCTTTCTTCTTCCCTTCCCCTCTCTCTAAAAGTAAATAAATAAAATATTTTTTAAAAAGACTTAAAAGAAAAGATTTTGATCCTTGTTTTGTTGTTGTTGTTGTTGTTGTTTTTTAATTCCAGTTCCAGAAGTAGTAGTTTTCACCAGGAATTATCTGAGGACAGTCTTATGCTTTACAGTAGCAGTCTATAGCCAGGCTCTAACTTCTGCAGGAACACTATACAGGATGGATTTAAAGATGGATTAAGCTAAAAGGCATACTCTCAAATGAGTGTAAATAATAAATAATAATAAATAAAATGAGTGCATTTTATTTTTAGACAACCTTTGTGACATGTTTTCCTGAAGATAATGTCTCCACTCCAAATAAATTGAGGCTAAAATAAATGAAGAACTCAAGATAACATCAGTGTTAGTCCTGGTGTGTGGACGAAAAGCAGCAGCCATTTACGATGACAGGGGATGGATCCCAACTGTCAGCCTTGTTAATCTTTCCCCATGTCCAAACCATCATTCAGGAAAATCATGTGTGGAGGCACACCATCCTCATGGTAGTCCCACAGAACAACCATGCCATTTGGACTTATGTTTTCGCCAAGAAAGAACTGGTAGTTTTTGAAATTACCAAAGACGTACTTGATTTGTTCTGCACCCCTGTTATAGAATGTTTTACTCTTTCTGGTCTCTGTACTTCAAGTTTCCCTCTGATTGGTTTAATGTAATCTTTGATGTACTTCTTGTAGGCTTCTTTTGTGAAGCTGGTTTCCTGCAAATGAAGCTTCATGACAATATCCACACCAGTGATTACTATGCTTTCAGTACCCTTGCCCTCCAGGGCTTCAGCGGAGGTATTTCCAGCAATGAGTGAGTCATCACCATTACCCTCCTTCCTACAGCGTCTTTCCCTCCACTTCCAGGCACAGCCCATCAGCTATCTCCCAGATCTTGTAGATGTCAGATAACACCTCATCATAGCTGATGAAGTTAAGTAGATGATCATGATGGCAGCTGGAAGGAGATGATGGCAGTGCTGGTGACACAGCCAGAGTGCACTCATGGGGAGGGGGATCAGGAGGAAAAGCCACAACTACATTCTTTTTTTAAAAATATTTTATTTGTTTATTTTTAGAGAGACGGAAAAGGAGGGAGAAATAGAGGGAGAGAGACATCAATGTCTGGTTGCCTCTCAAGTGCCCCCAACTGGGGACCTGGCCCACAACCCAGGCATGTGCCCTGACTGGGAATCAAACCAGTGACCCTTTGGTTTGCAGGCCATCATTTAATCCACTGAGCCACACCAGCCAGGGCCACAACTACATTCTTTATAGGAAAACTGCAGAAAACCAAAGACAGAGAGACTATATCAAAGCACCCAGAGAGCAACCCAGATGAATAACCAGCTACTGAAGGCAATAGGTGAATGGGTAAACAACAGTGGTGCACCAAAACAATGGGTACATCGTACACAGTGCATGGAGTATTCAGCTCTAAAAAGAAATGAACCAACAAGTCATAAAGAGATATGGAGGAAACTTAAATGCATATTACTAAGCAAGAGAAGTCAATCCAAAAAGGCTATAAACTATATGATTCCAAATATATGACATTCTAGAAAAATGCAAATAAATTCTGCAAAACTATGGGGCTTCTGGCTAAGATGGAGGCATAACTAAAACAGTACTTGAAACCTCCACAATGACATCAAAATTGCAACTAAACTACAGAAGAGACTGGTAGGAGTGGAGACACATGATGGGCTGATTACACACCCACATGTGGTAGTTAAAAATTGGGAAGGGTATCTCAGCAGTGGTGTTCCTGCCTGAAGAGTCAGGGATCCTAGCTCCACACCAGGGCCTCAGCCCAGGGTTCTAGTGCAGGGAAGAGAAGTCCCCATAACTGCTGATTGTGGAAATCAATGGGGACAGTGGCTGAGTGAGGTGGAGGCTGCTGGAACCCCAGGCATTCCTCTTAAAGGGCACAGCCACTGACTTCCCCCCACTCACTTGCTCGGAGCTCCAGTGCTGGGGCAGCAAAGGCACCAGGGACATACAGGGAGGAACTGAATTGTTTGGTATCAGGGTGAGAGCTGGAGAGGCAGTTTTCTCCCAGACAGAGTTAATGGCAGAGGCCATTATTCTTTTGCTGAGCCCTCTCACAGCAGAGCTGGCAGGCAGGTACCATATCTCAGTCTCCATGAATCTGGCTAACATGGTTGGTGCTGCCCTGATGATTCCCTGAGACCCTGTCCCACCCAATTGCCAGCCCACACAACCCCAGTGGCTTTTCCATACAAACAGATTGTCGTGGCTCATCTGCTGACTTTCCTAAAATCTCTCAAACAAGCAGCATCTGGTCTCTGTATACTGTACCTCTTACTAAGTGACCCCAGACCCAGCATTAGTGGCAGCAAGCCTTGGTTTGCAACTTGGCTTTCTCTGTAACCTCCAAGCCCAGCACAAATAGCAACCCATTTTGTAGCTCAGTCTGGGTGACCCTGGGTAGGGCACAGGAGGCAGCTGACTTTTGCCTGCACCTCGCAGAAGGCCCCAGAGCCAATGCACCCAGTGGACAGCTTCAGACCAACCAGCTCCATGAATTCAAGGGGTAGACTAGGTAGGTACCTGAGCCCCTGTGAAGTAAGTTCTGCTCCATGGGGTCCAGCCCCTGCATAGCAATCCTCCATGGTGGTCACAGCCAATCCTTGAAGCTGACTGGCCATGGGGTAAAGATCAATTCCATTGATCTGCCAAGGGTAGTAAAGACTCAACTATGACAGGAAGGTGCATGCAGCCCATTGGGTGGCACACCTTGAGTGTACATAGCTTGGGTGATAGGGAAGGCTGTGCCACTGGACCCTACAGGACATCTACTATATAAGGCCACTCTACCAAGACCTGAAGACCTAGCAGTTCTACCTAATATATAGAAACAAACACAGGGAGGCTGCCAAAATGAGGAGACAAATAAACATGTCCCAAATGAAAGAACAGAACCAAACTCTAGAAAACGAACTAAACAAAATGGAGACAAGGAATCTACCAGATGCAGAGTTCAAATCAGTGATCATAAAGATGCTCAATGAACTTAGGGAAAGAAGAGAGAAACTTAGAACTTCAATGAAGAGATAGGAAATGTAAAAATGGAGATAGAAAACATAAAAAGAACAAGTCAGCAATGAAGAATACATTAAATGAAATGAAGCATAATTTATAGTGTCCTGACTGGTGTGGCTAAGTGGGTTGGGCATCATCTCACAAACTGAAAGGCTGCTAGTTCAGTTCTCAGTCAGGGTATATGCTTGGGTTGCAGCCAGGTTCTCAGTTGGGGTTGTGTGAGAGGTGATTGATTGATGTTTCTCTCACACATCAATGTTTTTCTCCTTCTCTCTTCCCCTCCCTTTCACACTCTCTAAAAATAAATAAATAAATCTTAAAGAAAAAAAATTTATAAGGAGTCAATGGTAGAGTAGATGAAGCAAAGAATCAGATTAGTAATTTGGAATTAAAGAAGTAAAAACATCCAATCAGAACAGTAACAAGAAAAAAGAATTTAAAAAATGAGAATAATTTAAGGTGCCTGTGGGACAACTTCAAGCATGCCAATATTCTCAACACAGGTGTGCAAGGAGAAGAGCAAGAACAAGAAATTGAAAACCTATTTGAAAAAAATAATGACAAAAAACTTCCCTAACTGGGTGAAGGAAATAGACATACAAGTCCAAAAAGTGCAGAGAATCCCAAACAAGAGGAACTCAAAAAGGCCCACACCAAGACACATCATAATTAAAATGTGAAGGGTAATGACAAAGAGAGAATCAAAATATTAAAAATGGAATTGCTTTATGACCCAGTGATTCCACTTCTGGGAATATAAGTGAAGATGTACTATTACTGCAATTTTCTTTCTTTTTTTTTTTATCAATGATTTATTGTTTATGCTATTACGGTTGTCTCAAACTTTTTTCCCCTTTGCCCCCCTCCACTCAGACTGACACCTACTTCCATAGTCAATCCACACAACACTGTCCATGTCCATAGGTCTTTCATATGAGGTCTGTCCAGAAAGTATTAAGCCATGTACTATGAAAAACAGAGATGTTTATTGAAGAAGATACAAGATACAAGAAACACTGTACATAGGACAATGATGCCTCAGTCCTCTTCAAAGTCGGCACCTTAGGACCTCACACAGTTCTCCCAATCGCCATCAGCTGTCCTGTTATATTTTCCTGAATCTCATTGACAGTCTGAATGTCTTCCCCGTCAAAGGTGATTTTAGTTTTGGGAAATGCCAGAAGTCACAGGGTGCCAAATCTGGGCTGTAGCAAGGCTGAGTTGCCTGGGTGATTTGATGTTTCACCAAAAAATTCAGCACGAGATGTGATGCATGAGCAGGCACATTATTGTGATGAAGTTGCCAATCACCAGTTGCCCATAGCCATGGCCTTCTGAATCATCTGAATAGTTTCTGCAGAGGAATGTTCATGCTTGATTCAATATGTGATGCAGATCCATGATTATACTCACTCAGTCATTTTGAATGTGATGGCCACATCAATATCACAACTAAAATATAGAACAACCATCACTCAGGAACATCAAAAATTGAGCTGAATGGAAGTCTGACAAGTATGAAATTAAAGAAACCACATCCATCCAGACTGTCTGGTAAGAGGGGTGCAGAAGCAGAATGGGCAGGTCCTACAACCATGCATATAAAAATCTGGGAGGCATGTCTCGGGAGCAAGGAGTCCCAAACCCACACCAGGCCCCGCAGCCCATGATTCCAGTGCCAGGAAGATGAATTCCTATAATTTCTCGCTGCAAAACACCAGTGGGGATTGAGTCAGGGGGAAGAAACTGCTGAAGCCACAAGTAGTTCCTCTTAAAGAACGCACACATGGACTCACCTACTCAGACTCACTCTCTCTGAGCTCCAGCACTGGGGGAGCAGCTTGAAAGGTACCAGTGGCATACAGGGAGAAAATGATGTCTGACTTCATGGTAAGCAGAGGCCATTGTCCCTTTGCTAAACCCTCTCCTCACAGAGCAGGTAAGCCAGTGCCATATTTGAGATTCCAACAACCTGGCTAACACTGTTTGACCCTCCCTTGAGATTCCCAGAGGCTCTGCCCCACCCAATTTACAGGCGCACCCAAGTTGCTTTTCCAGAAGAATGGCTAGTCTTGGCTTCTAAATCCCATCAAACAAGCAACAGTTGGCTTCAGTGAGCCCTAGTGGCAGCCAGATTAGATTCACAGCTTAGCTTCACCTGTGAATCTCCAAGCCCAGCACAAGTAGCAGCCATCTCAGATTGCTTTACAGACCAGGCAGGATGCCTGGGAAAAACACAGTTAGGGGCTGACCTTGGCCTGTACCATCAGGAAAATCCAAGGGCCAGCATACCCAATGGACAGGTACAGACCACACTGAAGCACCACCACCCTGCCCCTGCACAACTGTTCCTCCACAGATGGTGGAGGTTGGTGGTCAGTGGTCACAGCCAGTCCTTGCAGCTGACTAGCCTCCCATTGACCTACCAATAGCAACCAAGGCTCAATTACAAGAGGAGGGTGTACTCAGACCACACAAAGGACATACCTCAAGTGCCCAGCTTAAGTGATAGGGGAGGCTATGCCATTGGACCCTACAGGATACTTGCTACATTAGGCCACATTACCAAGACATGGAGTCAAAGCAACTCTACCTAGAAACAAACACAGGGAGGCTGCCAAAACAAGGAGACAAAGAAACATGATCTAAATGAAAAAAAGATCAAAACTTCAGAAAAAGAACTAAACAAAATGGAGATAAGCAATCTATCAGATGCAGAGTTCAAAACACTGGTCATAAGGATGCTCAAGGAACTTAGTGAGACCTCAGCAGCATAAAAAAGATTCACTCAAAAATGAATGCTACACTAATTGAAATAAAGAACAATTTGCAGAGAAACAACAGTAAAGTGGATAAAGCTGAGATTCAAATCCATGATTTGGAACATAAGGAAGCGAAAAACAACCATGCAGAACAAGAAGATGAAAAAATAATCTAAAAAAGCAAGGACAGTATAAGCAGCTTCTGGGACAACTTTAAGAGGTCCAACATTCCCATCATAGGGATGCCAGAAGGAGAAGTGAAAGAGGAAGAAACTGGAAATCTATCTGAAAATATAGTGAAAGAAAACTTCTCTAATTTGGTGAAGGAAATAGACATGCAAGTCCAGGAAGCACAGAGAGTCCCAATTATGGTGGATGCAAAGAGGCCCACTCCAAGATACATCATCATTAAAATGCCAAAGGTTAAAGATAAAGAGAGAATGTTAACAGCAGCAAAAGAAAAGAAGTTAGTTACCAGATGGTCACCAGATGGGAGGCGGGAGGGGGAGAATGGGTGAAGATGTGAGGGAACTAAGAAGTACAAATAGGTAGTTACAGAATAGACAAAAGGATGTGAAGTACAGTATAGGGATTGGAGCAGCCAAAGAACTTATATGCATGACCCATGGACATGAATAATGGTGGGGGGATTGCCTGAGGGAGTGGGGAGTGCTGGGTGGAGAGGAGCAAAGGAGGAAAAATCAAGACAACTGTAATAGCTATAGTCAATAAAATATAATTAAATAAAACTACTCTAAAAATAAAGTCATTAAAAAAAAAAAAACCCAAGGGAGAAAGAAAGAACACCCAAACATCCAGAGAGAAAAAAATAAATAACCAACAAAAGAACAATAATTACACTGACAGCAAACATCTTAAAACAACACATTTTTTAATACGAAAAAATATATAAGAAATTTAAGGTTGGTCATTGCTGGGTTCCCTTCTGTTTATTTTCATTAACATGCATGGCAGCTTTATTTTGTAAATAGGAGAAAGGATAGGTCAAGGTGAAGGAAGGAAGGAGAAAATAAGTTTATTGAAGGAGGAAGGGTTATTTGGATTTTAATAGTGATGATGGCCATAGGAGGAAGGGATCTAGTAAGGCCACTGGTATTTACAGGGGGTAAGATTATTCCCACGAGTCTCTATGGACAGGGGACTATTGAGGACACTGTCAATGATGACACCATCTGTAAAGCAGCTTAGAAACTCTAAACTATACTTCGGTACATGATTTCATTTTGTCTCTGAGAAAAGCCATTCTCTAACTCTGTCAGGCAATGCCAACCACATTTCTAGATTTCTTGGTTAGTTTTATACTTCCTGATAGTTGTTGGGTGAAACCCTGCAGGCTCCCTCTGATTCCACCATTTCTTTTTGCTTATGAGCATAGAAAGGCAGGGTAAGGTTATGAACATTTTTATCTCCAGGCTGGACCTTTGTCAGGAATCCAAACTGCTTACTGAATACTGCCACTGAAATGCCATAAAAGCACTTCAAACTTAATGTGCCCCCAAATAAATCTCTTGTTTTAGTTTTTTCAATTTGTTTGTCTTCTAGTGTTTCCTCTCTCAGACCTTCCAGATGCTCAGGCTAAAAACTTGGAAGTACTTTTCTTTTCTCTCACACCTCATGCCCAGTCCTTCATGGAATCCTGTTTGCTCTGCCTTTCAAAGTATATCCAGCATCCAATCACTTATTTCCACTAGTGCTGCCATACTGGTCAAGTCTCCATCATGTCTCACTTGGATTGCTGCAACAGTCTCCTTAACCACCACACTGTAGGAGTTCAATAATTAATTAGTGTATTAATAAATGAAGCAATGCACAGGTGTGAGTTATATTGGCTCTTTGGGGGCTCATGTTTAAACTTGACACTCCTTGCTATATTCTGGGGATAGAAGGGGAGAAGTAGTATTTAAATAGTAAGTACTGTGGGCCTATTGAGGAAAAACCAGGGAAGAAAGTTGAAGCAAACATGAAAAAACACAGGAGAGCCCTGGCTGGGTAGCTCAGTCGGTTGGAGTGGCATCCTGGATATGCCAGGGTTGTGGGCTCAGTCCCCAGTTAGGGTACATGCAAGAATCAGCCTATGAATGCATAGATGAGTGGAGTAACAGATCGATGTCTCTCTTTCTCTCCTCCCACCTTCCTTTCTCTCTCTTTAGAATCAATTTTAAAAATTTAAAGGAAAAATGCAGGAGAGAGGAGTCAGTGGAGTTGGGACTCTGAGTCACCTTGGGGATCAGCAAAGGTTACTGAGTGCCCTGTCCCTGCTGTTGTGATTACCCCTCCTTTTTCTGTTACCCTGCTTCCCTCTGGTGATCAGTCCAACTCAGCGTCATGTAAGGGGATCTCCAAGAAACCTGGACAGGTGAATGACCCTTGCTGAAGACCAGGTGAAGAGAGCAGTTTCCTGGTGAACTTCGGGGCTGCATTCTCTAGAATGAGGATAGTGAGTGAACCGGGCATGCTCTTCAAACTGGTGCTGGAGAGGAAAAGTAAGGAAGGCATACAGGTATGGCCTGGCTTAAGATTTCTTCCTCTCCTCTTGGGCAGCACCTTACCCCCTCCTTCTCCAGCTCCCCATAGGAAGATACAGCAATTGCTTCCAACAGCCTAGGTCCACCTTCTATGAAAGTCCTTCCAAAAGTTCATGGCTCTTCCCCTGACACATTTTAGCTGTTCTTTCAGTAAGCACCTAAGGCCAGGTTCCCTCCTCTTGGTCACTCAGGCACTCCTCTCCAGACTGGCTAATGAAGTGTGGTTTGGGGAAGTGCTTGGCTGGATCCCCTACACGTTGAGATCAATTTCCTCCTTTGGGAGTGTTTTAGCTTCCAACTGGGATCTTTGCCATAGTAATTATAACAACCACACTCTGCATAGAGGCTCTTAAAGCTATATAGGCAAACAAATACAAAGGAATTATTTTTTTAGAGAACTATTTTTTAAAAAGATTTTATTTATTAGAGAGGGGGGTGGGGGGAGAGAAACACCAATGTGTGGTTGCCTCTCACACCCTGCCCCGCTACTGGGGACCTGGCCTGCAACCCAGGCATGTGCCTTGACTGGGAATTGAACTGGTGACCTTTTGGTTTGCAGGCCAGCACTCAATCCACTGAACCATACCAGTCAGGGCAAGACAGGAATTCTTAAGCCAAGTAGTTATCGGAATCTCCACTCCTACCTGAGCCAGAAGCTTTGTACTTGCCTTCTCATCAGTGTTTAGTGAGAATTATTTAACCAGCTTGAATTCTTTCTATAACCACATAGAAACTATACATCCTGAAGGAAAGGGAAGTTTTCCCCACCCCCACCCTACTCTTCCCCAAGCCTTCTCCATCCAGCCAGTAACACAATGTTACTCACCTTGCTGCTTGAGAGAAAAACCTAGAAGTTTGCCTTTATTTTTCCTAATCCCTCATCCCTCATCCTATCTATCAGCAAGGCCTACTGCCTCTCTAAAATATGCCCGAAATCCATCTTCTTCTCTTTACCACTCTGTGACAAGTGGGTTCATCCTGGACAACTGCAGTGGTCTGCTAAGCAGCCTCCCTGCTTCTACTCATGTCCTGCTACAGATCACTGTCTTCACAGCACCCAGAGCCACCTTTCAAGGACAGGCCAGGTTCTCTGCTCATCACCCTCCAAAGGCTGCCACTGAACTTTGGATACATTTCAAACTTCTGATCACGGTGCACGAGACTCTGGACAAAGTGGCTGCAGCCTTTCTCTGCAGTCACATGTCTTACTGCTCCCCCCCCCCCTCAGCCACATGGCCTTGTCTGTTCCTTTGGTGTGCCAAGCTTGCTCCCATCTTAGAGCCATGGGATTGTTGTTGGTAATGCTTAAGATGCTCTGTGAAGATTTTCTTGCGGCAGGCTCCGCAGTATTTAGGCCTCAGCTCAGTATTTTGCTCTGTAAAGAAACCTTCCAAAGCTCAGTGGCTTCAAAACAGCAGTCATCTGTTTTGCTTATGTATCTGTAATTTGAGCAGGGCTTGATGAAAAGATGCATTTTTGCTCCCTGCAGCATCAATAGGGGGAAATCAACTGAGGATCTGCTTCCAAGACAGCTTGCTCCCATGGCTGGCAAGCTAGTGCTGACAGTCATCTACGAGCTAAGCCAGGGCTGAAGCCTGGGAGCCTTGGTTGTTCGTGAAGCTGCGTTCCTAGGAAAATGTCCCCAAAGACTCGGGTGGAAGCTATATTGTCTTTCATTACATAGCCTCAGAAGTAACAAAGCATCAATTCCATTGTACTTTATTAGTTGTGAAAGTCAAAAGACCTGTCCAAGTTCAGGTGCAGAGAACATAGAATCTACCACTTGAAAGGGGAGAGGCAGGGTTCTGCAACAGCACACTAAAATGGATATACTGCTTTTCTGGACAATTCCAGGTAATGTTGTTGCTATAGCTTCCTCTTCAGGGCAACCATCACTGAGTGCCTTAATAAATTAGCTGCTCCTCCCTACCCCAAATAGTCATTTTTTATCATTTCAGCCTCTGGTTCCTTCACAGCACCTGTCATCATCTTAAGTTACCCTGTCCATTTATTTGTTTGCTCAATTGTACAAAAATATAAGCTCACTGAGAAGCCTTGCATAAAGTGAGGCCGTATAGGATGCTGATGCACTAAATTCTTCAAGTTGCAGTCAGAGAGATGGTTGCTATTTAAAGACATGTTAAGGGTGGAGACAATCAGATTTGGTGATTGACTGGCTGTGGGGGACGAGGGGAGAAAGTAGGACACTGGGTTGCTGGTGCCTCTCAGACCAAAGAATATAGCATGGGACTGAGGTGCGCCTGGCTCAGGATTGTCTAGCAGAGGCCAGGCTGAGACCTGCATCATGAGAGGGTCAGTGGTGTCGTGTGTGTGATGAGACTGGCTAGTTGCTCACCAAACACCTTTTCTGTTTTTCCCAAGCTTCCAGCCACATTTCCCAGCCCTCTTGCACTTAGGTAGGGGCCAGATGAAACTGTGGCCAAAGAAATGCAAGTGGAAGCTGATGTATACCACTTTCAGGGGTGGCCTGTTAAAAGCCAGCCTGCAGATCCTGCGCACTCTCTTCCCCTTCCTCATAGGAGGCGTGTTAGTGACGGCAGCACCACAGATGGGAGAGGCCCGGGCTCCTGCATCACCATGTGGAATAGACAAACACTTCCCTCCCAGCCTTTTAGATTTCATGACACAGATTTTGTTTTAAGATTTTATTTATTTACTTTTAGAGAGAGTGGTAGGGAGGGAGAAAGACAGGGAGAGAGACATCAATCAGCTGCCTCTTGCACATGCTCCAACTGGGGACTGGGCCCTGCAACTCAGGCATGTGCCCTAACCAGGAATCAAAACAGCAACCCTTCGCTTCGCAGGGATGACCCTCAACCAACTGACCCACACTGGTCAGGGTATGACACAGACTTTTTAAAGAGACAAGTTGTAGACTGTCCCCACACTCAGGATTTGTCTCAATGTTTCATCATGTTATTGAACTTCTTCCTCTATTTCTTGCATATCTTGCAAACTGAAAGTCAGCTCTATAGCTTGATTAGATTTGGGGTAACTTTTCTGGTAAGAAGAATTTCAGAGGTTATGTTGAACTTCATGTAGCCTCTTACCAGGAGGGAGATCACCAGCAGGTTGTCCCACCGTTGGTGATCTTATGGTTGAAGACAGAGTTCAGATAGTAGTTGCCCGAAATCTCCATTGTAAAGGCACTTCCCCATTTTGCAATTAGAATGTAAACTATGGGGTAACCCTTGGTCACCATTTTAACATCCTGTTCCTGAACAACATTTCACCTAAAGTTTTTAGCACCCATTGTGGTCCTACCTCTCAGTTATTTATATTTATTATTTATCCAACATTTATTGAACAACTTACTGTATACTGGGCACTCTTCTAAGAGTTTCACCTGCATTTTCTCCTTTAATCATCACAATAACCTTAGGAGATAATTTTGTTTTCTTCATTTGATGAGGAAACCGAGGCATAAAGAAGGTGTATTAGTTTTTTATTGCTGCTATAACAAAACACCACAAACTTAGTGGCTTAAAGCAACATAAATTTATTATCTCATATTTGTAGAGGCCAGAGGTTTGAAATGGGCCTCTCTGGACTGAAATCAAGCACTGATCGAGGCTGGTTCCTTTGGGGGCCCTACAGAAAAAACTGTTTCCTTACAGTTTCCAGCTTTTAGAGGCTGCCTGCATTCCTGGGCTCATGGTCACCTTCAAGCTTCCAAGTCAGTACTGATGGGTCGAGCTCTCATATACCATCACTCTGATCCTTGCCTCTGCTGTCACACCTCCTTCTCTGACTCTAACTGAACAAATCTCTCTTCTGCCTCCCTGATCCACTTGTAAGGACCCTTGTGATTATATAAGGTTACCTGGACAACCCAGAGCAATCTCCCTACCTTAAGGTCAGCTGATTAGTCACCTTAATGCCCTCGGCAACCTTAATTCTCCTTTGTTGTATAACCTAATATCTTCACAGGTTCTGGAGGTTAGGACGAGGACATCTTCGGAGGGGTCCTTATTCTTTCTGCCTACCACAGAAGGGAACCTGCCTCCGTCACACAGCCAGTCAGCGGCAGAGCTGGGATTTGGACTCTCAAAGTCTGGTGCCAGGGCCCACATTTTTGATCCTTACACTACACTTCTTCTACAAACGCGCTAAGTTGTTGGGTTGAGACAGCTTATCATGACTGATATAAAACATCCCTCCAGCTTCCCTTTTCTCCAGATTTCATAAGGTATCAAGAAGTTCTCTATTACAGTTTGGCTTCTCACACTATGCTAGTGTCTAGATACAGACTGTGGAGCTAGCTGTCTTGGGTTCGAATCCCATTAGGCCATTTACTTGCTACATGGTTTGAGCAAGTTATTAAAATTCTCTGTGTCTCAGTTTCCATAATGCAATGTGAGGAAATAATAGTATTTACCCCATAAGGATGTTTTTTTAATCATTGAAATGCTCACATAGCAAATGTTATATATTAACCAGGATTGTTATTAGTAGCTATTTCTGTGTATTCCTAAGGGATCACCTGGCTGGTTGGCTTTCTGGCCCTCATCTTCCATTTATCATCACCAAATAAAGCTGTCACACAGGGAACAGTCCTGCCACAAAGAACACAAAATTTCAATAGAAGACAAAAATGGCCTATTACAGTGAACACCAGTGCTGGCATAAAGATCCAGTGTCAAATTTTCTTAGCTTAAGTACCAAGATAAATTTGATTTTTTTTTGAAAAGATTCTGTTAACTTTTATAGCATTACGGGAAGAATGTTGACATCTGTGCAGCATTGGTGTTTTGTCATCTTTAAAATATTTTTAAATAGACTATTTTTCAGAATAGTTTTAGACTTACATAAAGAGTTCCCATATACCCCATTCCCACTTTCCTGTCTGTTAT
This sequence comes from Anoura caudifer, assembly GCA_004027475.1. NCBI lineage: Eukaryota > Metazoa > Chordata > Mammalia > Chiroptera > Phyllostomidae > Anoura > Anoura caudifer. The sequence continues at coordinate 64,567 of PVKU01003615.1, forward strand.
TATCTTAGGTTAGAATAGTACATTTGTTCCAATTGCTGAACTAATATTGATAAATAATTATTAACTAAAGTCCATGCTTTATCCAGATATCCATAATTTTTACCGAATGACCTTTTTCTGATCTGGGATCCCATTTGGGATGTCACTACCACATTACATTGGGTTGCCATGTCTCCTTAGGATCTTCTCTGCTGTGAGAGTTTGTTAGACTTTCCTTGGTTTTGATGGCTCAAGGAAACAATCTTAACAATGCGCATGTAAGTGGGGAAACTAAAAGTATTTGATGAAGTTCACTAATGACTACCATGCAATAATCCAGTATTTTTCTTTTGATGCCAGGAAGCTCAGAATTAAGTTTTATACACAATGGCAATAGCTGAGGTTAGACTCCAAGAAATTTATATTGAAAAGACCTGACAGGAGCCCTGGCTGGTGTGGCTTAGTGGATTGAGTGCTGGTCTGCAAACCAAAGGGTCACCAGTTCAATTCCTAGTCAGGGCATGTGCCTGGGTTGTGGGCCAGGTCACCAGTAGGAACACGTGAAAGGCAACCATGCATTGATGCTTCTCTTTCTCTTTCTCCTTCCCTTCCCTTCTGTCTAAAAATAAATAAATAAAATCTTAAAAAAAAAAAAAGTGGCAGGGAAAATGAGGTTGGGAGAGCTTCAGGCCGTGTCATAGGTCTCACCTGTGTGGAGGAGAGGGGAGGAAGGAAAGTTAGTGAGGAAGTCTTAGAGTGCAGTACAGTTCTACGAAAGTTTTGGCTATGCCAATGAGGAGTCCTTGAGTCAAAGTTGCCTGTCAGAGGAGTCCCAATCTCTTGGATATGGGCCTGCTTTAGTGGTCCTATTGAGCTCAGCCCCCTGTGGGAGGTTGTGATGGTCAGATACTCCTGCAGATGGAGATCTGAGGGGCACGTTCTCGTGGCTACTTTAGTTCATCCCCTTTCACTGTACAAATGCGCTTTCCCACACAGGGCCAGGGAGCAGCTCCTCCATGGATCCTGAACACCTCTCTTTCTGAGGGGAAACAGGAAAGGAGGTTATTGGACAACTACAGTCCCCATTGCTGCAGCTGATCTCTGGGTTACAACTGGTACTACCTTCTCCCTCCTTTACTACTTTACTCTAAATGCCCCTTGTGGATCACCTCTGTAGGTTGTAGCTTACCTGGTGGTTTGATCATATTTGTTTCAGGCTGGGATTGGTACACATGATTCGTAGTTTTGAGGCATGGGAGTACCAGGGGGTACCTAAGTGGGTCACCTGGGTTCCATATGTGTTCCCCTTGTCCATTACATAAAAGCAGCTCTACCTCTTTCTGGTCAGGGTCAATTACTCTTGTACCCTGACCGGGGACTGAACCTGCAACCCAGGCATGTGCCCTGACCAGAAACTGAACCAGCAACCTTTCGCCTTGTGGGACAATGGCCAACCAAGCCACACCAGTCAGGGCACCCAGAGTCAATTATTTTTGCCTCCTGTCATCAACAGGACCCTGGTGAGGAACTATGGCTTGTAGTTCAAGGGGACTCTTATTGTATCCCTTGGCAAGAGTGCAGCCCCTTTGGGGACCAGAACCCCCAGCATTGCAGAAGTCAGTTGCAGACACTGGAAGCACAAAAGTGGATTATGGGAGCAATGGTAAATGGGCCTGCTGCCCTTTTGGTTCCCAGACTCAGGCAGATTTCCTGGTCCAGGGCAGATCACCTTCTTCTCTGGCTGAGCCGACCTGTTGTCTCTTAGCAATCAGCACCTCAGTCTCACTTTGCAGTTCTCCGTCTCTCAACTCAGTCTCTGGCTTGAATTAGTTTTGTCTCCTCCAGTTGCCTCTAAGCTCCTGTCACGAGGTCCCTGGCTTCCTACTTTGGGATGTCTCACTGATGCTTCCGGGCCAGGGCCCACCCAGCAGGCGCTCAGGAAGTTCAGACCAGCACCTGTCCAAGACCTGTGTTAGTGTTATCAAATGCTTCCAAAGGTCTTTACTGAGACAAAATGTCCTGAGACAATACACAAGAATAGGCAGACTTTGGGGGAGGGACCCACAAGGCTGAGCTTATCCATCTGTCTAATCTTGTTCTGCTAATGCAGAACAATGCTAATGCTTTGGTTAGAGTGTGGTATTTTGATAGGGTATCCTGAGAGCCCTGCCAGGGCTGGCTGTTGCATTTGTTGTTTGTTTTGAATGGGTAATTATTCACAAGGTTCAAAATTTGAAAGACATAAAACAGTATTCAGTGAAATATTTCCCTCCTACCTTTATTTTTCAGCCACCCAAGTTCCCCTTTTTAGGTGCCACAAATTTTGTCAGTTTTTCTAGATATGGTAACACACACCTTTATGTTTGTTCACCCAGATGGTAACATACCATACACATATCCTGAACCTTGTGTGTTTGGGTTTAAAAAACCTATCAGTGTATCTTAGAGATCATTTTAAATCAATACCTAAAGAGAGTCCACACTCTATTTTGACTAATGCTTTGTTGTGTGTGTGTGTGTGTGGATGTATCGTAATTTATTTAACCAGTGTACCAATCAATAGATGGCCATTTTGTCTTTTCCTAATTGTTGGGATTGCATTGTTGTGGTGAATAGCTGTGTGCATCTAGGTGTGTGAGTACATCTATAGAATAATTTTGTGGCAAAACAGCTGGATCAAAGCCTATTTACATTTGTCATTTGACAGACAACTATCAAATTGCCTTCCATGTGGTACAAATTAGCCTCTGACCTCAGTGTCCCTGTTTCCCCAGAGTTTTGCCAACACAAGTTGTTAACAAACCTTTTAATCTTTGCCAATACGAAAGAATAAAACTAGTAGCTCAATGCTTTAATTTGTATTAACATTAGCCATATGAAGTTGCTGTTTTCTTAAACTTAATTGTTGAATATCAACAACTTTATATGGTTTTATTTCTCTCATTGTGAGACTGAGAATTTTTTAATTTTAAGAGTCATTTACCTATAGCTTTCTTTTCAGAGCTTTTGTTGCTTTCTTTTTTTTAAATTTGGGGTTTATTCTTTGTTGATTTATAGGAGAAATTAAGCTCTTATTTTGTTAAATGAATTGAAAAATGTTTTCCCAGTTTGTTGTCTTCTGAATTTACTTACAGTAATTTCTATAATCAAGTATTTTAAAAAAGTTTTATTTAGTTGAATTTACCAGTCTTATTTTATGGCTTCTGGATTTAGACCATAGGTAGAAATGCCTTCTTTTTTTTTTTTCCCCCCTTCAAGGTTATACAGGAATTTTGTTGTGATTTCCTCTCATGCTGGGACAGGTATAATGGGTGAGGTCAGTTCTGCTATCAAGTCACTTCAGGAATGGGCTGCTCTGGGACTGCAAACCTCAGCAGTAAGGGATCTGCCTCTCGTCCTTTAAACTCCTTGGATTTTAGGATATCAAGGGGGGAGCTCTGGTATTTGAGATAAGTGCGATCTTCCACATAAAGATGGTCTGGGGGCCAAGATTTATACCAACCAGATAAGAAGCCTCACAAGATAAATGTGATCGGAGAAAACTAGGAAGCCCATGGGCTCACCTAGCCGGGAGATAATCAGTACCTCTAGCTAGGCCACCTCCGAACTCTTGAGTCTTTAATCTTCCAGAACACACTCCTGCTGCTTGGCCTGCAGCACTATCAGGGACCAAGCCATGGGAGCCGGGGTCCTGCAGGCCCAGCAGTCTTGCAGGCCCTCAGAGCTCACCCTCCTGCAGTGGGACTTGGCATCACTCCACGGCTTTACTCCATCACATTCTGTCCTTCCTGTTTGTTGTGAGCTTCAGAGGAGATTGTCCCCTCACCTCCTCTTTGGCTGTGTGCTCAGTAAAGCTTGTCATGCGCTGTACTGTACTGGGCACTGAAGTGGAGAGAAGAACAAAGCAAAGTCCCATGGGTTCTGCCTCCAGGAGCTCACGGCTGTGAGAGTACGTCTCCTCCTGGAGGCCCTGGAGCAGTGCCCCCTCCTCTCAAATTCTTTAGGACACTTATTGTGAAGGCCCAGGTTTTCTTCCTCTTTTTATATATATAATTGAGGAATATTTATATACAGTAAAACACACAAATCTTGAGTTTTCTGACTTTTGGTGATAGATATACCTTTATAACCCAAATAGCAATCAAGACATGAAATTTTTCAATCACCACAGAAAATTCCCTGGTGACCCCTAGGTATTAGGTATTATTATTATTAGCTTAATTTCACAAGATGTGAAAGCTTGAGCACACAGCTAAATATTATTTCCAGGGTCCTAGAGCTGATAAGGGATGGGGCTGGTTAAGACTCAGTTAATTTAGCCCCTGACCACCACACCCAAATGCCTGGGCTGGAGTTCTAGACTGAGGCCTTGGTTCAAAGAGTGACCACTTTTAAACTGTGGGCTGTTCCATTCTCTGGTTCCACCAGAGTGAGTGTAAAGTTCCTTTTTCCTTCCAAGGAAGTCTCTTTGATTTTCAAATCCTTACTGTAGGGGATATGGGAATGAAATACAGCCAGAATAAGGTCCAGCATAGAGCAGGTAGGTACCTGAGGACTGCTGACTAGAGGGATGGCTGAGTGCATGAGTGGATAAAGGGGGACAGACAGGTGTGAAGAGAGGGCACCTAGGCTGCATTGGAGAAGCCACTGCCCAGTGTAGTGTCTTGTCTTAAAAAGTCACTCAGACTTGACCAGTGTGGCTTCATTGGTTGGGCATTGTCCCACAAAGTGAAAGGTCACCGGTTCAATTCCCAATCAGGGCACATGCCTGAGTTGTGGGTTCAGGGTGTGAATGAGAAGCAACCTGATCTCATTGACTTCTCTCTCTGTCTTTCTCCCTCCTTTCCCCTCTTCCTAAAAATAAATAAATAAAATCTTTTAAAAAATGCATTAATTTAATACAAATGTGAAGTGTTCCTTGCTTTTGCTTTTTTAAAAATATATTTTATTGATTATGCTATTACAGTTGTCCCATTTCCCCCTTTCACTCCCCTCCACCCTGCACACCCCCTCCCACCCACATTCCTCCCCTTTAGTTCATGTCCATGTGTCATAAGTTCTTTAACTTCTACATTTCCCATATGATTCTTACCCTCCCCCTGTCTATTTTCTACCCACCGTCTATGCTACTTATTCTCTGTATCTTTTCCCCCTCTCTCCTCCTTCCACTTCCTTGTTGATAACCCTCCACATGATCTCCATTTCTGTGGTTCTGTTCCTGTTCTAGCTGTTTGCTTTTGTTTTTGTTTTAGGTGTGGTTGTTAATAATTGTGAGTTTGCTGTCATTTTACTGTCCAATTTTTTATCTTCTTTTTCTTAGGTAAGTCCCTTTAACATTTCATATAAGGGCTTGGTGATGTTGAACTTCTTTAACTTGACCTTATCTGAGAAGCACTTTATCTGCCTTTCCATTCTAAATGAAAGCTTTGCTGGACAGAGCAATCTTGGATGGAGGTCCTTGCCTTTCATGACTTGGAATACTTCTTTCCAGCCCCTTCTTGCCTGCAAGGTCTCTTTTGAGAAATCAGCTGACAGTCTGATGGGAACTCCTTTGTAGGTGACTGTCTCCTTATCTCTTGCTGCTTCTAGGATTCTCTCCTTCATTTTAATCTTGGGTAATGTAATTATGATGTGCCTTGGTATGTTCCTCCTTGGGTCCAACTTCTTTGGGACTCTCTGAGCTTCCTGGACTTCTCGGAAGTCTATTTCCTTTGCTAGATTGGGGAAGTTCTCCTTTATTATTTGTTCAAATAACTTTTCCACCTGTTGCTCTTCCTCTTCTCCTTCCAGTACCCCTATAATTTGGATGTTGGGACGTTTAAATATGTCTTGGAGGTTCCTAAGCCTCTCATTTTTTTGACTTTTTGTTTCTTCCTTGTTTTCTGTTTGGTTGTTTCTTTCTTCCTTCTAGTCCACTCCATTGATTTGAGTCCCAGTTTCCTTTCCATCACTATTGGTTCCCTGTACATTTTTCTTTATTTCGCTTAGCATAGCCTTCATTTTTTCATCTAATTTGTGAGCAAAATCAACCAATTCTGTGAGCATCCTGATCACCAGTGCTTTGAACTGTGCATCTGATAGGTTGGCTATCTCTTCATCACTTAGTTGTATTTTTTCCGGAGCTTTGATCTGTTCTTTTATTTGGGCCATTTTTTTTTATCTTGATGCACCTGTTACATAGCGAGGGGCAGAGCCTTAGGTGTTCACCAGGGCAGAACAACCCAGTTGCTGAGTTGTGACGCTGTATGTGGGGAAGGGTCTGAGAGGGAACAATGGCGCTTGCTCCGCTCTCTGCCAGATTTCAGTCACTTCTCCCACTTCCCCCAAGCAAACTGGGCCCTTCTGGTGCTGATTCCCATGTGGGTGGGTTTGTGTACATTCTAGGACCCTGTGGGTCTCTCCAACAAACTCTCCTGTGAGGCTGGGAGTTTCTCCTGGCACCTCAACCCCCGCAGGTGTTTTCAATTGGTGTTTTGAAGTTTTATTTCCTCGAGCTGGGGCCCTGGGTTGCTCTGTCTGTCTTGCTCCTGAGTTTCGCCTGGTTTATCTGAGTGCAAATGTGGGACCTCCTGATATGCCAGCTGCCTTGCGTGCCAGTGCCCCTCCACAATCCGCCACCTCATTGGGTCCTTCAGCTGCCGCCTTGTGTGCCTGGGGGTCCGTCGGCCACTGCTTTTTGCTGTGACCCCTCTTCGCTAGTCACCTGACTCCACCCCTCCTACTAGTGTGGATGACTGTGTCTGCTTTAACTCCTTGGTTGTCGGACTTCCATACGGTTCAATTTTATGTCAGTAATGGTTGTTTTTTTGCTTCTAAATTTTTGTTGTCCTTATTTTGGTTGTGCAAGGAGGCACAGTGTATCTACCTACACCTCCATTGTGTCTGGAAGTTCTGTTTTTGCTCTTATATCAGATAGCTTCTAGGCTGCCCTCACCCCTTCCTTCAGGCATCTGCTGAAGTATGTCCCTCTGATAAGAGCGGCCTTGCCTGACACCCTGTGTAAAATAAGAACTCTGCTTTGTTTTGATCCATACCATCTATCCCCTCTGATATCTATTTACTGTTTTTTACTACTTCTATTTTGTTTATTTCCTATCTCCCTTGCCTCCCTTACTGCCCCCAAGACAGAATATAAATCTCGGATTAAAGACTTGAATTATAAGAGCTGAAACCATTAAATTCCTAGAAGAAAACAGGGAGCAGAGTTTTTGACATTGCTCTTAGTAATATCTGTTTGAATGTCTTCTTAGGAAAGGGAAACAAAATAAAATGTAAATAAATGGGATTACATCAAATTACAAAGTTTTTGCATAGTGAAGAAACTATCAACAAAATGAAAAGACAGCCTACTAACTGAGGGAAGATTTTCACCAATGACACATCCAAGAAGGGGCTAATATCCAAGATATATAAGGAACTGATGCAACTTAATTCCAAACAAACAATTCAATTAAAAAACGGCCAGTGGACCTGAATAGACACTTCTCCAAAGAGGATATACAGATGGCAACAGACATATGAAAAGATGCTCAATATCACCAATCATCAGAGAACTGCAAATTAAAACTACAATGAGATATTATTGATACCTCACACCTGTCAGAATCAATAGGCTATCATCAATAAATCAACAAGTAAGTTTTGGCAAGGATGTGGAGAAAAGGAAACCCTCATACACTATCGATGGGATTGTAAATTAGTGCAGCCACTATGGAAAACAGTATGGAGGTTCCTCAAAAAATTTTCATACAATCCAGCAATTCCACTTCTGGGCATTTGTTCAACGAAAACAAAAACACTAATTAAAAAAGATATACGAGGTCTGTCCACAAAGTATCCAGCCATGTGCTACAAAAAAAATAAAGACATTCCTTAAAGAAGATACAAGACACAAGAAATATTGTACATAGAACAATGATGCCTCAGTTCCCTTCAAAGTAGTCACCTTCGGACTTCAAACAGTTCTCCCAATTGCCATCAGCTGCCCTGTCGTATTTTCCTGAATCTCATAGAGTCTGAAATCTCTTCCCTTTCAAAGGTGATTTGAGTTTTGGAAAAAGCCAGAAGTTGCAAGGTGTCAAATCTGGGCTGTGGGGAGCTGAGTCACCTGGGTGATTTGATGTTTCACCAAAAAACTCTGCATGAGATACAGTGCATGAGCTGGAATGTTGTGATGAAGCTGCCAGTCACCAGTTGCCCATAGCTACAGCCTTCTGAATCATCTGAATAGTTTCCGTGGAGGAATGTTCAAGCTTGATGCAAAATTTGATGCAGATTCATTGCTCTGCTCACTCAGTCATTTTGAATGCAACAGTCACACAGTGCATGTGCTCACTCAACAGCATCTACCACCCCCACTGAGTAGTATAGTGAAGTCATCATTGTTCACACAATTGCATTCCAGTCCAGTATCTTTGGCTGACAGGTTATATTGATGTGGCACAAACCATTCTCATTACCTTAACAATGGTTGGACTTTTTCAGGACAGACTTCATATGCACCCCTATGTTCATTGCAGCATTACTAGTAATAGCCAAGATATGGAAGCAAGCTAGATGTCCATCAGTAGATGAATGGATAAAGAAGATGTGGTATATACATACAAATGGAACATTATTCAGCAATAAAAAAGAATGAAAGCTTGCCATTTGCGACAACATGGATGAACTTAGAGGATATTATGCTAAGTGAAATAAGTCAGACAGAGAAAGACAAATACCACATGATTTCACTTATATGTGGAATCTAAAAAAACAAGATGAATGAATAAACAAAACAGAAACAGACCCATATATATAGAAAACAAGCTGACAGTTGCTAAAGGGGAGGCAGGTGGGGAAAGTAGGGAAAATAAATAAATAATACTATAAAATGAAAAGCCCTGGCTGGTGTGGCTCAGTGGATTGAGTGACAGCCTAGGAACTAAAAGATCACTGGTTTGATTCCCAGTCAGGGCACATACCTGGCTGGCCAGCCAGGTCTGCAGTTGCGGGAGTGTGAGCGGCAGCCAATCGATGTATCTCTTGCACATTGATGTTTCTCTCCCTCTCTTTCTCTCACCCTTCCCTTCTCTCCAAAAATAAATAAATAGAATCTTTAAAGAAAAGAAAATGAATAAATACATTAATGAAAAAGTTTAATACAATAAATAGGAGAAAGGATAGACTCATATATCGAGGAAAATAAGCACAGTATTGCCAACTCTACAGAAGCATTGAATTGCAATACAATTTAGTCCTAAGGGGGGAAAAATAAAGCACACAATCCATTGAGTTTGACAGTTGTACACACCTGCAAAACCTCTGCCACAATAAAGATATTGGATATTTCTGTCATTCCACAAGTTCCCTTGTGCCCCTTTACAGCCCATACCTCCCAGCCAACCAATGATCTGCTTTCTGTCATTTTAGATTTCTACTCTTTAAAAAAAGAAAAAATAATATAAATCTCACCAGTGCAGAGGCTTAGTTTTGTTCACTAATTTCTCCCCAGTGCCATAGTCATTTCCTGGCCTTAGCAGGTGTTCCATCAATTTTTGGTGACTAGAGGATGGATTAAAAGGTTAAGGGATTTAACAAAACAAAACAAAACTCCTATGAGACAACAGTATGGTGATTACCAGTGGGAAGGGCGGTGGGGGAGGTTGAAGAGAATGAAAGGGGGATAAATTATGATGGAAGGAGACTTGACTTGTGGTGGTGAACACACAATACAATACACAGATGATGTATTACTGGTATATTGTATAATTGTACACCTGAAACCCATATAATTTTATTAACGAATGTCACACCCACAAATTCAATGAAAAATGTATTTAAAAAATTGGTGACTATGGCACCTATTTATTTATTTACCTTTCAAGGAGCTGGGGGTGTAGCAGCTGCCAGGAGAGAGAACCTGCCCAGGTGTAGGAGCCAGGAGAGTCTCTCCCGCCGCCCCTGGGCTCCAGGTCACTTGGCCTAAGTCTAAACATGACAGCGAGCGGTTTCACGCGGCGCGGCAGCCCGCCCCACAGCGACCTCTGGCGAGCCTCGTGCTTCCCTGCGGCTGAGCCGGCGCCGCGCTGGCGGGCCCTCCCTCCTGCGGGCGCTGGGAACCCTGGCAGCTCCGGCCGGTTGGTTTCCTCCGGACTCAGGCACACTTCTGCTTTTGCCCCCAGAGGGAAGAGGAAGGAGGGTTGAGGGAGGGCGGAGGGGAGGACAAGTTCGTTTGGGAAGGGGGAAGAAGGTCGGGGTTCTGGAGCCTTCTCCTACAAGACACGCTTTTGCCAGTGCGAGGTCCCCTCATTTTTGGACAGTCTTGCTTTCCTTCCCCCGGCCTGGCTCCGGTGTCCCCTTACGCCCTTTCGGGCTGCGAGGTCATTAGGAGGCGAGGGCCGTGCCAATGTCCTCCCTGAAACCCGTAGCCCCTTGGGCCATCTACTAGGAATTGGGGGGGGGGGTCAAAGCAGCCAGTACCTCTCTGTTGGGGCAGAGCTTCTCTATGGGCGCATCCCAGGGGGCAGGATGTGGGTGGATGCCCTGCCCTGGGACCTGCCCCGAGGGAAAAGCTGGCGGCCTCGCGAGCTGAAGTCAGGGTGCCCCCTGGCGGTCTCTGGAGGTAACCCAGACGCTCTTCAGGTGTTGGGACCCTTCCCTGGTCCTGCTGTTAATGTAGGATCCTGGCCCATTTCACTTGGTGCCCTTTATCATTGAAAATACGCAGGATGAAATGCAATCAGGTTTTGCAAAGTTGAGGCATGACAAAACAGGATGCTTCTTCTTGGTATTGGCTCTCAAATTTCCTGTTTTCATGGATGGTGTAAGGCCTCCAAGTGGTCCTCATTTCTTTCTAATTCCCCACTCCATCTGTATTGTTCTTTTTATTCTGGTTTTGATAAGGCCTGTTGTGTGATTATAAAAGGAATGCTTAGTCACTTTTTTTAAGGGAGAAATATTTATGGTTTCTGTTGGAAGTCCTCCTCTTCACTGGAACATAGGTCTGTGCTCCTTGGAAGTGTAGATTTCTTGGTTCTTTTTCTTTGGTCTTGGCAGGACCATGGTCAAGTCCATTCCCTTCCTGGTGTTGGTGTGACTGGCCCATCCACCTGCAGAGCTGGATCCACGCTGGAGGCAGCTCTTGAACTTGTAGAATCTGAAGGCAAAGGGGAAACAAGGAGCATCCTTCCCCCTGCCCAAGGTTACTCACTTTTCTTGTTGCATACCTTGATTATAATTTTTTTGTCCTTGTTAAGTTCTTGCCCACTCAAAGACCATTTTATTTTATTGTGGGAGATTTACCTTGATGTATTAGTAGCCCTTCTTACCATAGGTGAGCCCTTTTCTCAGTTGATCCAACCTTACAAAGGGCCACATTGATAACAAACCAGCATCCCAGGCCTGTGTGACAGAAAACAAGGTTTGCAGTTCACTCTTCCAGTTTAGTCAGGGATGTACAGTCCCTGACATCCAGGTTCTAGTAGAAGCAAAGTTAATGTGTCCTCATTTTCTACCTTAATTAGTACAAAATTGTATTTACTTGCTCCTAATAAATACCTGGAAATACTGAGTTCAGCTATTCTGCCGATCATGCTCCAAAACATAGACATCCTCTTCAAAGAGCTGACGATCTGTGCATGTCGTGGGGTTTATTCAGGAAGCCCAGGGACAGACAGAATGAGAACAAGTCTGGGTGCAGAAGCTGAGGTTCCCAGAGATTCTCGCTCATATGAAGCCCCAGGCCATTGTCTGGCATGGTGGTTCTTGGGCTTTTGGAGTTCATGAAGCTGTGAAGTAGCCCCTACAGTTAATGGGAAAACAACATACTTATCAATTGTTACTTTGAAACATCAGGATATTAGCAAAACCACATTCTATGATCAGTTCAGAAAATAGGGGGCATTTTAACACCAAGAGTCTCTACATGTTTTCTTATTTCACCAAGGACTAGTGGAAGAGGGAATGGGTCCCAGAGAGAATCTGGGAGCCCTGGCTGATTCCCTTAACAGGGGACTGGCTTCCACAAGCATCCTGAGGCCTTGATGACCAAGGGGGGATGTCCATTCAGGGGGTAAGTCTCTGAAAACACAGACTTCGCAGTATCAAGCCCATTTTACTTGCCCAGTCTGTGGCTGGTCATCATCTCTAGACTATGGGACCTTTGGGACAGGTCTCTGTCATTGCAGTCTCCATATTATTTGGAGATTTTGACTGCCCACTGAATAGCTAGCTGGCTAAAGATCTAACCTTGTTAGATCTGCTGCTGGCTGCCGGGCACGGTGCCTAACATTCAGCAGTTGTTCATCAAATTCTTATTGCCTGAATGGATTATACTTAACTTTACTCTTTTGTATTTCTACTTAAATCATTAAGGAAGTGCTCACTGTAAGCTACTTCAGAATGAGAGGGAAATTACTAATTACATGCTGAGAGATAAAATATATTTGCTAGTTTCCTCACAGGCTATTTTATTGCTACTTTATTTCCTTTTGGTTGCGTATGTTCTGTAGGGCAATCCACATTCCGCAAAGAAGTACTTATGCCTTTCACCACCTCGCCCCCTAGAACAGGGGTTCTCTCAGCCCTATTTCACACTAGAATCACTTGGGGGAGGTTACAATACTGATGTAGAGGGCGCTGCCTCTGGGAGTAGGGTCTGAATTCTTGTTTTTGTTTGTTTTTAAAATCTGTTTTTCCCTATGATTCTAATGTGCATCAGCAACCAAGAACCTGTATCCTAGAAGCACCTTTATTTTTGCTCTAGCAACTGAGCAAGAGGAAATAGTGAGGCAGGGGGAGGTCATGAACAGGAGGGGAGAAACTGAGGTTCTAGGCTTGGTTCACGACTCTTTGTGGGCTTAAGCCCTTGACTTTGTCTTCCATAAGATCGGGATGATAATGGCTGCCTCATATGTTGTTGCTGAGATTATCTGAGTGCCTGGCACAAAGCAAGAGCTTGTGATGGTTATTTTTATTTTTAAAGATTCCATTTATTCATTCTTAGAGAAAAGGAGGGAGAAAGAGAGAAACATCAATGTGTGGTTGCCTCTTGCCCGCCCCCTACTGGGGACCTGGCCTACAACCTAGGCATGTGCCCTGACTGGGATTCAAAATCGGTAACCCTTTGGTTTGCCGTCTGGTGCTCAATCCACTGAGCCACACCAGCCTCAACTGTGATGGTTAGTTTCATGTGTTGCTTGTCTAGGTTATGGTACTGAGTTGTTTGGTCAAACACCAGTTGAGATGTTGATATGAAGTTATTTTTTTAGATGTGTGCAAGAGAAAAAAATTTCTCCAATCTTTTCAAGTTCTTCTGGTTGTGTTAATAACCAAATAAGCATGAGGCAGATTAATAGGAGAAAATGACCAAAATGATTATATATGTACATACAGGAGTTCTATAAGAGTATGGAACTCCAGGATAGATCTGGCAGGTAAGGCTTAAGTGCCAACTTGAGCTAAGGAGTAGGGGTTTGGGACTTCAAAGGGCAGGAAGGCAATTCACATGGAGAGGGGAAAGCAAATGTTTGGTAGATGCATGTTTGCTGGGCCATCTTTAGCAACAGGACACAGAGAATTCTGTGGTCAAGTGGGCCTGTGAGGATCCTCCCTGTCTATCAAACACTAGTTCACATTAAGCTATAGTTATTGATGATAATGGCTCCCTTCCTGGAGCAGGTCCTCTATCTAAATTCTTTTAGGCAGGTAGAAGGAAGGTTAAAAGTTTTTCCTGAGTCTTTTGTTTCTTGAGACTAATCAGCTTAAAATCATCAATATCCCAAAAGGCATATTTCAGGGTGGCAAACCCTGCTTCCCCTCAGACGTAATTAATATTTAAATGAGTAGACCTTGAGTAAAGCAGTTATCTTCTGATAATGTGAGTGGGCCTCATTCAGATGATTGAAACCCTTAGAGGAAGACTGAGATCCCCTGGAGAGGAAGGAATTCTGCCTCTAGACTGCCTTTGAATTCAAGCTTGCGACATGTACTCCTGCTGGCTTGCCAGCCTGCCAGCATGCCTTGAAGACTTCAGGATTTCAGACTTGCCAGTTCCCATAATCATGTTGAGTCAATTCCTTAAAATAAATCTCTCTCTTTTTCTCTTCTGTTTCTTTGGAAAACCCTGACTAATACAGTGCTCGACAAATGATGGCTACTGTTGTTACTCTCTATCTCAGAAGTAGCTGGGGCTGTTTGGGGCAATAAATAAGGCTGTGCTTTATGGGGCAGGGCAATGGGCATCATCACGAGTGATAGGGATGAGCGCCCACTATGAAATTCCAGAGTGTGAAGTCCAGGTGCAAAGATAATTGCATGGCACGGAAATCCTTCTCCCTTTCTTCATCTGAAACATGGAGTTTCCCCACAGAACAGGGATTCCGCAGCACCGGGCACAGGGCCCCCCAGACCTGGGGTTGGGAGGCCTGGCTTTGGCTCCGGGCTGTGTCTCCAGCTCACTGTGGAACCTAGGGCAACTCCCTGCGTTCCCTGGTTTTTGGCTTCCTAAGGGGTTGGGCTGGGTGATGTGTGAGGAACTTTCCATCTCAGAACCTCTGAGTTTAGAGTTTCCTCTGGCACTTCCACTTGCAAAACAGGTTTCCCATCAGTCTGTTTCACTTGCTGGAGTTTGGTTTCTGCTTTCCATGTGATTGCAGATTGGGGCACTTGTATTCATGCTCAGGAGAGAGGCCATGTGATTGAATTGTGGCTGCCCCTGACCCTCTGCCTTGAGAAGATGCCTCAGACCTTACTCCAGCTACACCTAGGCTCCTGGGGACAGAGGCTCTGGGGCATGGAAATATCCAGGCTACTACAGGTCTCTGCTGCTGGGATCCCCTTCCCAAGTCTGCTCAGGCACATGGCGACCTTTCCTTCCCTTCCAGCCTGCCCTGGAAAGAACAGAGACTGCACATGGAGGACTTTATGCTGTCCCACAAACTCAGGTGTGAAAGAAATAGCACAAACTGTGGTCCTCTTCAAATGACCATAATTCTGACTATTCCCCTATCCCATCTGATGTCAGGGGAACTTGGGATACTTGTCTTCAGACATTACTGCCAAACTGTCCACTGTCCCAGGTGCACAGTCCCTCTGGGTCTGACATCTCTTCTGTTTTAGTGACAGGCTGGCGAAGCTGGAACCCCAGTTTCCAGGTCACTCACGTAGCCTGTGGTCACCCCCTCTGAGTATCCGCCACCTCCCCAGGGCACCTTCAGGAAAACTGTTTGAAACTTAGATCCACCAAGCCTTCCCTGTCCATGAGTGCTAAGGATACAGCTCTAACCCTAACTTCAGTGTGGAATACAAGACCTCAACTTGCTGCAAAACTGTGCCTTCGCCCCCCCCCCCCCCCGCCGCAACGTGCTCACCCCAGTGCTTCGGGTTTCCAGGAATTCTTTTTCTTTTAAGATTTTACTTATTTACTTTTAGACAGAGGGGAAGGGAAGGAGAAAGAGAGGGAGAGAAACATCAATGTGTGGTTGCCTCTCATGTGCCCCACACTGGGGACCTGGCCCGCAAACCAGGCATGTGCTGTAACTGGGAATTGAACCAGTGACCCTTTGGTTTGCAGGCCAGGCTCAATACACTGAGTTACACCAGCCAGGCTCTAGGAATGTTTAACGAGAGCTCACTAACATTTCTCTCACCTTCTACTCTGGACTGCCCCGCCCCCTGGTGGCGTGTGATTGCCTGTGAAGCCATTTGAGCGCGGGGACTCTTCTCAGCCATTGCTGTGCAGGCCTGTGATGGTTGTGAGGCTGCCTTCCTGTCCAGAGGGAGTTTGCCAGACTCGAATCTGCAGCCCTCGAGCATCCAGAGGGGCACACAGTTGTAGTCTCCCTGCAACCGCGAGCTCAGCGGAGGTGGCAGAATGCCCCCTCCCTTGCTCAGGATTGCATCCAGCATCCTGGGCACTGATGCAGTGCTGCCTGAGGTGCTGGGGCTCGTAGGACCCTCCCGTGGAGGACTCTTCTCCTCAGGCTGTGATTCCATATGACCCTGACATATATCCATGATTTTCTAACTCCTCAGATGGACCCCACATATTAGAAGTCTGCTGTCTGCAGGTGATAAAAATTCTACTTAAGCTGCCTGTGATTTTTTTTTTTTTTTAAGGAAATTTACTGGTTTATATCACTGAAAACTCATGGTAAGTCTCAGGTATGGCTGGAAGCAGGAGCTCAAACAGTGTGGTCAGAACTCAGCCTCTCTCCTGTCTGTTCTGCATTCCTTTGGGTTGGCGTTACTCTCAGGCAGACGTTTCCCATTTGGGTGCCCCCAAAACTTCCAGGCTTATGTCTTCCCTACACCTATCAGTCTGGGTGGAAAAAAGAGCTTCTCTTTGCATCTAGTTCCTGTAAAAGTTCTGGAATTAGGTCTCCTTGGCTTAATTCACTGGCCTGTTATGGAAGCATTTCCTGTGGAAGGTGGAGGTAAAACATACATCCCCTCCCATGAGTGGGGCATGGGGGTACGTGTAGTGCCATCTGAACTACCAGAATGAGATGGAAAGGGAGGCCATTCCCCTAAAGAAAATCGAAGTTCTCTTAGACGGAGAAAGGAGAAGAGAGGCGAGGTAGGAACAAAACTTCGGGTGTGTGCCACATCCAGGCACTCCCACATCCCTGCACGGAGAACACGTGAGGCTGCCGTTGTTGGGAGCCCGACTACAGCTACAGGGCAGCACAGCGGGGGTGTAACCAGCCAGGTGAAGGGCACGTGCTGTGAGAGCTCAGAGGACAGAGTGAACGTTTAGACTGAAGCTGTATCACAGAGCAATGCTTCTTGTGTTTTAATGTGCTTGTGAATCACCTACAATCTTGTACGTGGGTTCTGGTTCAAGGTCTTAGAGCCGTGGTGGTTCTCAACGGGGGGATATCAAGCAGGGGGACTGGGTGTGGATTTCTTTTAAAAAATATTCTCTTTATTGATATTTTATGCTATTTCTGAAATGGATACCAAACTAGGAGAAAAACAGGTGTACCACGATTCCTTGAGCAGCTGTGAGGGGCCAGCTCAGGTGCTTTGTAAACAGGTAAAGGGAAAACATTTTCCTTTCTGATTCTACAAGAATCCCTGTGATGCTTTCCTCCCTGCGCGCTTTTTTGGTAGGCCCAGGTCCTAAAGGCCAGAGCCCTGGGAACAGACTTCCCCTGAAGAGATGGGGCCTGTAAGTGCCCTTAGGGACAGAGTGTGACCCCAACCAAGGAACGCCACTAATGCAGTAACGACAGGCACTGTGACAGCTAAGTAGTGGAGGTGAGCTCTTTGGACCACCAGGGCCGGTTCCAGCACTCCAGTCCCGCCTTTCTCTGGGACTGTTTGTCACAGGGCGAGGAGGTGTGGGTCTCTGGGTGTCGCGGCGCAGAGGCGGGTCAGCTGCGTCCTGTTAGCCCGGACAGGCCCTGCACAGGACGTGCGCGTAATGGGGACCATGCCCACGCTAATGGGAAGCAGCCGCCGCACCCCGGCCAGCCTCATTCTCCCACTGAGCCCGAGAGCGGCGGAGATAAAACGGAAGCGCCGCAAGAGGCTCTTTGATTCCAATACGAAACAAATTATTACTCCTGGAATGGAGCAAAATAAGTCAGAGTGAAGAGGCATGACCGTCATGCCTTCCCGCAAGGCCACTGCCGGTGGCCCCAGGCCTGCGGACCCCAGGACGCTTGGCAGGGATGGTGCACTGGGGAGGCAGCTTTCTCACTGGGGCCGGGAGCTGGATGGAGTCTTCTGGCTCTGGGCCAACCCCCCAGTGTGTCCTAATCCTTTAATTCAGTTGAGTACCCCGCTGCTGTGCGGGCTAGTGATTGAGCCAGTCACCTCCCTGCCCATGGTCTTCAAACTTGGGTGAGAGAGCCTTAGAATCTCCAGAAGGACTTGTTAAAGCACAAATTGTTGAGCGCCACCCCTGGATTTTTGGTTCTGTTGGAGTGGGGTGGGGCCTGATAATTTATATTTCCCAGGTAATGCTGCTGCTGCTGGTTCAGGAGTACACTTAGAGAGCTACCTGACATTCCAGGGGCTGAGTCTTAGAGAGGTCTGCAGGTGGTAAACTGTCCAGTAACTGCTCAAAGCCCCCACGAACTGATGGATATGACTACCTCTACTTACATTTGGAACCTGTTTTTGACTCATTACCTCTGTCCAATGGTGAGCCAAATCAGTCTCACTCCAAAGCTCAGGGACTGGAATTTCCCAGCAGCCTGTGCAGGTAAGCAGGCAACTGCCAAAGGCCTTGAGACAACACTGGTTGCCCCAAGGTAGCCCCTGTAGGTGATGCTTCTTTTCTGGCTCCCTGGCCTCTAAAGAAGTCCCTGGCTCTGTGCACCCTGCCTGGGTCAGATGTCTTTCTTGGCAGTATCAGTGGAGTATACTTGGGAGTATAAGTGTGTGTGTGTAGAAGTGTAGGGGGAAGGTGGTGCAGAGGACAGTGGCAGTAATTCTTGCTGGGGTGATATCTGAGGTCCAAGGAACTTGCTTAGGGATCTAAGAACCTGGAAGTGTTAGACTTACTATGTGTTTTAGGTGTGGGATGTCTGGGATGAGTGTCTTCCCTTCCTGCATTCTCTAGAGCGGACCATTGGTCCGAAAACTTGAGTGTGCATCAGAATTACCTGGAGGCCTTGGAGTGCTGTCCCCACCCCCCAAGAGTTGCCATTCAGTGGACCTGAGAATTTGCATTTCTAACAAGGTGATGGTCTGGGCTCCAAACTTTGAAAACCCCAACCTTGGCTGCATTGTGAATCTCCAAGCCCTCACCGCAGCCTCACAGCGATCATGCTATGTGTGCCCCCCATTCTCTGTATATTCTCTGCACAGTCACTGGCCTTTGTGTTGCCAGCCCTTCCTACCTTTCAGAAGGCAACACTGGCAGTTTAAGATGGTTCAGGCTAGGGAAAAACAGCATCCACCAACCCATAACCCTCATTCCTGCATGCAGTCAGACATGATAACTCCCTTCTCCTTCCTGCCATCCCTCACCCTCTAGGTAATAGGGTCTCCTCACCCTCATATACTCCCTTTAATATGCTCATTAGGGTCTGCAAAAAGCCAGGCCTAGAGGGGTTGCTGTTGGACTTCTGTCAGTGATGGTCTCTCTGGGGTAACACTTCTCTTTATTCTCTGCCTTGCACACCATAGTTATTTATGAAATATTTGCTGATTGGCTGAGTATTTTGGGAAACCTACCTGGAGGGAAAACAAAACTAAATGAAGAGACTCCTCAAGCCTGCCATGGCTTCGGGCAAGGTTTCCATCAGTGTTAGCCAGCTTGGCTGAGGGGGCAGGTCTCTCCTCTTTGGTCTCATGTGGGAACCTCTGTGGGTGTGAGAAAGGAAGGTCCGTGTCATTCAGTGTTGGGAACTCTGAGGCTGCCCCAATGAGTTGGAAGCCTTGGAAAAGAAGGGGCAGGTGGTCCATGGGGGGCTGGGCCATGGGGAACCATCCTTTGTTCTAGTGTCTTGGGATCTGTAGAAAAGGCAAATTCTTTAGGAATTTAACTGAATGTTTACACCAAGAGGTTTAGAAAATGTCAAAATGTGAATAATTACGGCATTTTTTTTATTAGGATGTCAGCCTCCAAATTAGATGAAAATAAGCCATGTGCAACCCATTAGGTTTTTGTAATTTTCCTTTTAATTGGTTCTACTTCGAGACTGTGTGTTTAGGGAATGGCTGAATTGGCTGTCGGTTCCCTATCTGGTTATTGCTATCATTCTCAGCTCTAGTTGTTTATTGGAAATACCAGGGTTGCTTTGAAAGATCCCAATGCCCTGGCTACATCCAAGATGTGGAGCCTGAGCACAATATCTTTAAAACTTCCCAGGTGAGTTTTGGAGTACAGAAGCATCAAGTACCTCTGAGCTACTAATTAAGGGTTTGGAGGAGCCAAATGGAAGCAAATCAGATTCTTTGGGAGAATCTGCTTAGACTTGACTGCACTCTCCACACACAGAGAGACCATCAGAAACAACTATGAGACCCTCCTCTTTACTGACAGCTCTATTATCCAGGGCCAGGGATTGGTACCTGACCCAGGGGGACCAGTTTCTCTCTCACAGGAAAATGGAATTGGGACTCAGAGATTATAGCTCTAGCTGGGCTCCTCGTTTGAACAGAGCAGGGGAGAGGCCTACTCAGAGCAGCAAGAAAAGTTGGCCTGCAGAAGGAAGCTATCATGCTGTGTGGGCCCCCCACTCTCTGTATATTCTCTGCGCAGTCACTGGCCTTTGCGTTGCCTGCCCTTCCTACCTTTCAGAAGGCAACGCTGGCAGTTTAAGATGGTTCAGGTTCTTGCCATCCCCCCAGCTCCCAGTCCAGCCCTTCAGGGGGTCTGGCTGCCACCCTGCTGGGCTTCAGGGCTTCAGGGGTCATCTACAAATCCTTATAACAATCTCCTCCAACTCCACTGTGTAGTTGAAGCCAGCGCTAGTGATACTGGTGACCAAAGAGGCCTAACATGTGTACAGACCACAGCACAACAAAAGCACACAAAAATAAACATGTATTCACCCCCATGCACACACATGCACACACACATCCGGTGTTTGAACCAGGCTCTTTGTAACTCCATGTGGTCCCAATGGAAGATTCTTTGGAAGCTGTGTTTTCCGGAATCCACTTGGAGAAACCTCAGCTTTCAATTCAATTGGGAACAGCAGTGGTTCCCTAATGTGGCTCCATGGCTTCATCAGAATCACCTGGACGAACTGACTTACATGATTATAGATTGCCAAGCACCAGACCCAGAGAGGGAAAAGCTATCCAGTTTGAAGAGAACCTTGCAATCTGTGCTTTGCCAACTTTCTGCCTGAGATTTTCATGTACAGTTGAGTCTACTGGGATAAGATTGTCTGAACTAATACAATTTATGAAATTCCTCTTTAGCCTTTTTTTTTTTTTTTTTTTAGATGGAGGTGATGTTCTTATCAAGTCTGTGTAAGAGCCTAGTCTGTGGAAACAGGAAGTAGAACCCGGTGAAGTTCGGGCTTGTTGGAGCACATGGAAACAAACAATCAAGCCAAAGGGACCTTTCCAGGTTGGTTGCTTGAGGTGGTCAAATGAACCAGATCATTTGCTTTGCCTTCTCAACTCTAGACACAACCCCCTCCCAACCTCCCCCCAAAAGTGTGTGTGAAGCAGCAAATGTACCTTTTATTTTAGAAACCAAAATATCATATCTGATCCAACAATAGCAGGATCCCTTGAATGAAGCGTTTGCATACTTTCCTGTTTTAACAGTTCTCCCACAAGCAGCCCAAGCTCAGGCCTGACTGTTGGTAGGTCCTGAGCTGTCCAACTGGAGGGCTGGAAATGACCCCTGCAGCTCTGAGAGCCTGGATCCGGCCTAGTGCCAGGGTTCAGGCTTGTGTGTGACAGCAGCAGTGGGGTCAGGAGTTGAGGGAAAGGGCAACTGCAGTGTTCACCAAGACCAAAGTCAATGCCAGAAGCAACAGCAATAGCAGCGGCAGGGGTAGTAGAAGCAGTAGCTATCACGAATCAAGGATTTCTTTGTACAGGCATCAGGCTAAATGATGTAATTATTTATTTGAATACTTTAAAAAAAAGCGCTCACTGTGGTGGCATATTATTCCAATTTTTAGAATGAGGTTCAGAGAGGCTTAGCAGCTTTTCTGAGGTCACACAGCTTCTAAGAAAAGATCAAGGATTCAAATGAAGGCATGTTTGATTCCTAACTATTACAAGATACAGCACATACAGTCCCAGGTCACAGACACCATTTTGTGTGCCAGCTGGGAATACAGGGCTTTGTTCCTAGAAGCAGGCCAGACACTTTGCTGTTCCCTGCTTTCTTTCAAGACATTTCTCTCAGCACCTGGCTCCACTGGTCTCCAACAAAGGGAGAGAGCTGTCAGCAGGGCTGGAAGGCCTTCTCCCAGCTCAAAGCAATCCCTGAGAGTGGGACCATGACTCTCCTTTGGGAGCTAGCAAAGGACTCAAGATACATTGATAAACTGCTGATTATATATTTGGCAACTCAGAGACGTTTCTGGACCTGAAACAAAGATAATTGTGTATATATATATATATATATATATATATAAAATATGGTTCACTCATATCATGGATTTTTAAGCATTTCCTGAAAATCATGCTTCAAAGAATAAAATATGGAGAAACCATCATAGTGTATGGTTAAAGGAAGCAGGATACAAAATTACAAATTCTATATAAATATATTCTTTTAATTATGAAAATTAGACTTACTTTCATTAAAATATACAAGTATAAATATAAGACCAGAGGAAAGTCACCAAAATGTGAACCGTGGTTACTTCTTGGGGAAGGGATGGGATTACCTGTAATTTTTTTCTTAAAGGTTTTACCCAATTTTCTTCCATTTGAATTGTCTTTGTAAATGGGAAAAGGGTGAACATGTAAAAAGTCTTAATATGTGGCCCTGGAGGTGCACAGGTATGGTTACTTGTGTTTACCCTGCCTTGGATTTTTGCATGTGGAAGTATCTTCTGGCCTCAGCGTTAAAGGGCTATTTCAAGAGCGAGAATGGAGACGTCCTGAACCAGTACTGCCGCCGCTAGACAGACCCTGAGCAAGGCCCTGTGTGGTGCGTGTAGGGAACCGGCCCCTCTGAACCTTGAGGGACTTCTAATTTGATTGGGGAGATGAGCACCGCAACAAATGGAGATAGCCAAGCTCCAAGACGACTATTAAGCAGGGGTGGAAATGGATCGGAGGGGGAGGGCAGGGTTTTCTGGGCATAAGCCAAGGCCAATGCGGTGCCAATCAAGGCTATGGTACAGAGAGTATAGGGGCCTGAGTACAGCCTGGGGCTCTCCCTGGGGTCTCCAGGGTCCGCGGGCTGCCTGCGGTGACACAGCTGGAGGACGCCGCCCGCAGGTTGTGTCTTCCCAAGTCGGGTCCCATCTCTTCATGAGGCCAGGGCAGTGGGGAACCCAGCGGAAGCGGCAGAGCAGCTGGACAACCAGCACAGAGCTTTGACTCTCTGAGCAGTCCCCTAGTCTCAGCGCCCGAATCCCCGGTGTTTACCGGGGTGCGGGGCGGGAGCCGAAGATTGAGAAATAGCAGAGAGTCACGGCAGTGGTTGAAGGTGCGGCTGCCACTCTTAGGGTCCAGCAAGAATGCGGTCACTCACTCTGCGCTGTGGTATCTCCTTGCTCAGTGCAAGCCTCTCCCGTGGGCACAGCTCCTGGGCTGCTGAGGGAGATGTCGTTTGGTGCCAGCAGAGGGCAGCCTCGCGGGTGTGCAGGCGCAGGGCGACCTCGCCAAGCTGTGGGCTCCCAGCCGGTTGGCGGCAGCTTTGGAACCCAGAGACCAGTGAGTGACCTTAGTCTGCAGGAGCCGGGTTTTGAGGCTCAAGGGCATTTGGTGAGATGCAGTCAAACTACAGCCCCTAGGCAACCTCAGTCTCGAAGAGTGAGGGCTTAGGGACAGGAAGCAAGAGGCAAAACCCAACACACGCCTGAATGTATGTATATTTAAGCAACAGATGAACCTTTTTAAAAAAGGCCTTTTATTTATTTCTTTATTTAGAGGGGAAGGGAGGGAGAAAGAGAGGGAGAGAAACATCAACGGGTTGCTTCTTTTTCACACCCTAGGCACGGGCTGGACAGCAACCCAGGCATGTGCCCTTCGCAGAATTCCAACCGTCCACTTTCTTTTGCTTTGCAACCAACTGACCCACGCCAGTCAAGGCCTGTAGGAACCTTTTTAATGATGCTGGTGGGAGCTAGGATCGTCTTCCCGTCTTTGGTGGGGGAAGGCAGAGTGTAGGAGCCAGATAGCTTTGAGCAGCAGCGCACAGATGACGCTGTGCAAGGAGGGACCTGGCCTTCCGTGCTGGGGGCAGAGGGACCGCTAACTGGGGATTCCAACCCCGAACTTGGGCACTTCCTGCCTGTTGAATTTGGAGCAACTCACTGTACTGCTGTCGCCTCCGACTAATCACTTCTGCAAAATGGGCACGGTGGGCTCCAGTCTTTTAGAGATTCCAGACAGAAGTTCAATGAATTCAAGTTTTGTCACTCCTTTGGTTCTGGCGGGACACCCTGCTACTGGGTTTGTTACTAGGGTAAAAGGATCCTGTCGGCCGAGTTTGATTGACCTAGCTGTTTTGGAGACGCAGGCCCGCCAGGCTTTGGGACCCAGTAGTGGGGGGGGGGGGAGGCGCTCGGCCCTGGAACCTTCCGGTGCTCTTTCGTGTCATTGGTTGAGCCTGGAGCTCCCTTGCCCTGGGCAACCGGGTCACCGAGCTCCGGAAGAGTGCACTTATCAGCGAACGAATTGAAACCTGGCACTCTGCGCGTTGGGTCTCTAGGGAAGCCTGGCGAAGGGCCAAGACCCGCCGGACGGACGTGGGGTCACTTGGGCCGCTTAACAGGCCAACCGCGGAGCACATGGGCAAGCACATCCACGTTCAACAGCCGGTGGGGTCCTTGGCAGGACTCGGTCTCTCACAAACTGTACGCAAACGAGCACTTGTTAATGTCTCTTAGTTTGTTTCTACCTTCTAAATTTCCAAAAGAGCGCATTTCCCAGGGCAGTGTGAAAATCGTGATTGAAAACTGTGTGAATTTGGAGCCATTGGCTCCATCAGTCCCCGAACAGCATGGGGACAGTCCGGATGCAGGGGCAGTGTAAAGCATGTGCACATGCATATCATGCATGTATAAATGTGTGTGCCTGTCTCCTTAGATGTGTGACAAGTGCACACACCTATGGCTGTGCGTGCACGTGGATACGGGACACTCTTGTGCAGATATGTGTATGCACACTATGCAAAGCGAACATGTTTGTGCCTAAAGGCAGAGTGTTTCTTTCTACCTGGGTCAGTGCCACCAGGGGAAGCAGGCTCTTACTTGTGCTGCTCCAGGATGCAGGGAAGCCCGGATCCGGTCAGCGCCTGGGCACCGGTGGACTCCCTTATCTCTCATCTGCGGGCCGCGAGCTGCTCCAGTTTCAGTCGGTACCAAGATCCCCTGTCAGCTGGTGGGGGCAAAGGGCGAGAGAAGGAAGAGGTGGAGGGCGCTCCCCACGGGCGAGGCTTCAGTTCCTTACTCCCTAGGTCTGTCGTTGTTTCTTTGCGTCCCTAGGTCGCGTCCCCAAGGAAAAGGAGCCCTGACTGGCTCAGGGAAGGCGGCCCGGGACCCCTACCCTCAGAAGCCATCATGAAGGCAGGCGAACCGAAGATTCACACTCGGCTTGGGAAAATACCGGTCTGCTGCGGGGGCGAGGGATCCCAGGGCACCACGTGGTGTGCGTGGGAGGCGCGCAGGGTGGCTGCTGCATCTCCCTGCATCTCCGCACCGTTAGGTGGCTGGGGTGGTCTTCTTTCTCTTCCTTAGGAAGGATTCTGAGTGCGGGCAGCACTTGCATCACCTGGGTGCATCTGCGGAGAATAGGGCTCCATGTGTACTCTGGGAAATCCAAGGACATCGCCAGGCAGCGGCAGCGCCGGGTTTCTGAATGACAGAAAGCGATAGGATCTGCTTGCAGACTGTCTCCCGCTATCTCGGCAGAGCCGTTCCACCAACAGAAGGTTATTACGCAGAAAATTTGAGGTCAAGCGTTGGAGGAGTCTCTGTGCGAGAAGGCATAGAGGCGCAGCTGCGACCGGCAAGGCACGAGTTCGGATCCTGTCGGCCAACGGAGCCCAGAGGCTGAGAACGCGAGTCGCAGCCAAGGTTGCGCACAGTTCCACTTCTGAGGATCAAGTCAGGCGTGGTCCGACGGGAAGCCACAGCCCCTCACGCTCCTTGAGACTTTGAGCAGGAAAACACAATGCTGGTGGGAACTGGGTCCAAGGAATTTAGTGATAGAAAACTTTCAGGCCAAGTCGGGACATGTGGATCGGTTCCTCAGCTGGGCCTGGGGGTGGAGGAGCAGCCCCTGGCCTTGTACGCCCGTTTCCTACAAGACCGGCCTGTTGGAAACGGCGGTGGGACAGACTCGCTGCCCCCTCCCTCGGGAATCCACAGGGCTGTGACCTGGCCTTTATCTCGGCACGGTCAGAGTCGTGGGGGCTTCAGGAAAGAAGACAAAGGCCCCGCGTCACTGTGGGCAGGGGCTCGGTTTCCTGACTCTCTGCTCACCCTCACTGCCTTTAGTCATTGGGGAGATTTTTAAAAGTATGGGCCGAATTTCCTCCCCCCACCCCCCTCCCCGGCAGATAGATACACACACAAAAGCAAAAAGCACATTCCCCTTCTCTTTTTATCCCTAGAGATTAAAGTTCGTTGGGATCCTGCCCTTTTCTCTGCCTACCTAGAGAAGTCATTTTCCTTTGTACAGAGAGGAAAATCAGGGAAAGGTTTTGTTTTATGCGGTTTAGTAGTGTTACTAAGGACAACAAGGTCAGGCTGAGTTCCCAACTGGGAGAGCCAGAGTTGGCTTCCCCGCGTGGCGGGGACGCGGACGGATGGCCTCTGTGCCCTGGCGCTCAGCATCTTTGGGGACGACCATGGCCTCCCGCGCTTCCTCTGCCCCGCCCTAGGGAGAAGCACTCTGTACTCGGACAGGACACAGCGATTCTCCCCGAATTTGGTTTAGAGCTGCCAGGAGGCCCCCGTCCGTGTCTGAGCACCTTCTTTTGTAGCGCCGCCAACAGGTCTGCTGCGCCTGCGTCTGGAGGTTCTCGTGGCTCAGGCCCGGTCTCCTGAGCTGCTAACCCCACACCGCCCGGCTCCCACCTTCGTGCGGCGCCTCTGCCCACTCTAGCTGGCCAAACCCGCTTCCTGCGTTTACCCCTCACGTTTCCCGTTTCTCCGCGAAGACCGAGGGTAGCCTCTCCCACAAGCTGACCTCCAAAACCTCCCGCCCGATGGCAGCTTACTGCTTTTCTGAAAAGATGCAGGTGGTGCGGAGAGGAGACTTTAAACAGCCCCATGTTCCAGGGGGTAGCTACTAAGGGCGGGATACTGCAGCCCCCGAGCCTAGGGTGGTGCACCGCCCCCCGCCCCCCAGGGCCTGGGTCGGTGTCCCTTTGCTGGTCAGCCGGGCCTTTCTCGGTGAAGACTGCCTTAGGAGAAGGGAGAAAGCAGTTGGAGGAGCCCCAGGCTGGGGTATCCACCAGGATGGTGACAGGATGTACCTCACTCCCAGGTCAAGGGGCTGGGCAGGGTGGATGCAATTGCCTAGGTCCAGACCTGGGAAGGTCGTCGGTGGTCTGGGCTCTTGGGGCTCAGAGGGGTGGCTGTGGCCACTGGGTTAGGATGTCGGACCCTGCAGTCTGACTTCTTTCCTTGGTTCCTTCCTTCCTTTCTCCCTTCTTTCTATAGGGGAAGGAAAAACCACCTACTATAAACCAGGCACTTTGACATTAGAACATGTAATCATTGTAATAAGATGCACAGTATTATAATGTGTTGTATTTTATAGACAAGAAAAACGAAAACTCAGCAGGGGTGCTTTGCCCAAGGTGTTGCTGGGTCCCATACTAGTTCTTTCCAGCAGAACAGGTCATGGCCATGCCCTATCCCACACTGGCCACAACCCTGGGGTGACATAGTCCCAGAACAATCTTGTCAGAACTTACTACAGAGCTGGGACTGTGCAGCAGCCATCACAGAAGTTCCTGGGCACAACCTGCACACCCCTGGTTCTTCCTTCTCCTTTGACTGGCTCCCACTTCACCCACTGAGCCCCACTAACATTGGGCGGCAGGGCCTGTGCCGCTTGTAGAGCCCAGGCGGGCAGCTGGGCCCAGCACTTTCAGGTCTCTCCTGAGCAGTTCTGAGGCGGTTTGCCCCATGGATGGCTAGGTGACCTCTGGCTGTCTCCTCTTCTCAGGACCCCAGTTCCCTTAGGTGTAAATGAAGAGATTTGGGGTTCCTGGGGCCCAGATACTTTTTTTGTGATAGAATGGCACCTTCTCTCCAGAAAGAATATCCGTAAGACTGCTTGGTTTCAAGAATCCTTAATTTCTAGTTATCCTTATGGCAGAACTGGGGACATGAAGTTTGCTCCCAACTGTTCCATGCCTCTTGGTCCCTATCACACAAGAAGGTGTGGGATCTGGTTCCATTCCTTCCTATAGATTCCACATGCTACTCCAAGAACCAGGGGCTGCCCTGTGGAGGCAGCAGGAATGACAAGGCATGGTTGCCACTAGCTTAGCTCCACAGAATGCGGGCACCGCAGGCTCCTGAGCCTGGCCCAGTGGTTCCAGTGCTCCTAGCCTCCATTAAGGAATAAACTCATTCACGGGCAGACTTCCTTGGGTCTGACCTAGTTTCTTGGGTCTGGCCCATCCCCTCCTAACCCTAACCCTAACCCTAATCCCACTGGCTGCAAGAAGCCCTGGTCCTCCCCTGATTCCACCTACCACTAGGGGGCTCCTTGCATCCCAGAGCTCCATCCTTTGCTAGTGGGAGGCCCAGGCAAGGGCCAAGGGCCTCTAATCTCAAGTGAAATATGCCAGGCTTCATACCCACCCAAACTGGACATGCAGGGCAGTGAACTTTTTACTTACGCAAAGAGGAAGCATGCCCTGGACACCCTCTGGAGTAGGTTGTGAGGTCACCCCAGAGAATCCCCTAGGTCCACATCCCACAGTCCCTTGGAACATGTACTAACTACACGGGCAAAGATTTCTCCAGGGTCCCCTGAAAACAGGACACCCTCCCAACACAACCCAAGTTTTTTTGCAGTCTTGGGGCAGAGGTGACCAAGAAATTGGTGTGTAAATGTGAGGAGGGGGCTCATCTTGTCAGTGGTGAGGGTGTTTACATGTGTACAAGCACACACACACCCCTCATTCAATACTATGTACAGCAACTCATTATCCAGGACACGCAGAAGTTGGCAGGGTATTTGTATCAAACTCTATTTACATTGTATTTACAGTATACCCTGGCAAACATATATACATTTACCCATGTGGTCTGGTCATTTAGACCAGATTGTATAAGCTAAGGCATAATCGTTACATATCAGGGACTCTCTTGAACACTTTTGCCCTCACTTAGGGAATTCCTTAAGTCTTCTTTAACAGAAACTGAAAAGTGCAAAGAGGGAGAGGAGAGATGAAGAAAGTCAGCCATTGTCCTGAACTTCTAGCACTAGGGGAAAATGAGGAAACTATAGGGTTTTAAGAAACCCCTAGGGCTAGAATTAGAGACAGATGTCTTCCTGTGGGCATCCAGGGGGAAGTGGGGTATGATTTGGCTTCTTTCTCTCACCTCCCAATCTCTGTGTAGACCAGGAATCCAATTCCTTAATTTCAGTACTTGATGAGGCTGTTGCTCTCCACAGCCTAGGGTACCTCTTGCCTTTCAGTTATTGGGGGTAGAGAGAGGTTCTGTCCTCCAGTGTTGGCCTAGGCAAACTTCTCCACCTCACTGAAGGCTCTGCATCCTCTGCTTTATCTGCTAGGATAGCAGTTGGGAGGTGGCTAGAGCCAGCCTTAGAACAGAGAGCCTCAACCAGCTGAAGCAAAGGTTCTGTATGTATTCTCTGTTATTCAGTAAGCCAGGCTTACATACCCAGAACAACTGCACACCTTGCCAATGACTTATGAATGCAACATACACTGTGGTTTCACTAAGCACTTTCTGAGTACTAGCCATATGCTCTGCCCAAAGATATACCCCTCCCACCCTGTCACGAGGATACTGACTTACACTGCATGCACACATTTGCAGCAAGCGAAGACTACCCAACTGCCCATGGGATACATGTTCACACCACAGAAAGCACAAACAGACAAGCATGGAGCAGTCCACTTTCTTTTCTGCAACTCCCCTTAGTCATCCAGACAAAGGCGCAACAGGTTGCCAGAAGCGACCAGACACCAGGCCTGACCAGCCTCTTGGGCTTCCCGCCCCAGCTGAGCCTCTCTCCAGGCTGTTCTTCCCGGCTCTCCTGGCCCAAGCAGACTCCAATCCCTGTCTCAGGGTAGTGCTCCTCAGAACCTACATGGCTTCATCCTCTATCTTACAGCCTCCCAGGATGCTCGAGGGAGGAGGGGGCTGCCCTGAGCTAAGCCAATTTCCCTTGGGCCCAACTATTCTAACAAGGATCCCACCCTGACATTCCCACCGCGGGACCACCAGTATAGGCTGAAGTGGGAGGTACAGGCTTGTTTCCTACGAGATGTGCAGCTGCTTCGGGACCACTAGTCTGCCTGGATCTGAAGCCACTCTTAGAAGGTTCAGAGTAAGGGGCAGCGTCAGACAGTTGGCTGGGTGTGGGGTCCAGCCCAAGCCGCACCAAGTCTTAGCAAGAGGGGGCTGATATCCATTATCCGATGGGAGGACTGAAGGCGGACCACCCCTGGTCCTGCCTCTGGGCCCCGGACAGCAGCCGGGTCAAACGCCCATGTCCCTGAGCCGCAGTACTGAAGCACCAGTCTTAACTCGTTATTTGAAGAGTCTCAGTAAAGGAAAAGAAAGAAAAAAAGATTAGATTTCTACAACCACGCAATATGTTCACCCCTTTCTGATACTCCCAAATCTCTTACACAGCTCAAGGCAAGTGAATTATTATTATGAAAAATAATAAGCCATTCGTTACATTGGTAACAAGTTTTCACCTTACAGAGCATTTTTGAAAACAGGATTTTTATCTACTTGGAATAAACTTTTCTAACCGTTATATTTGATTGGAAAAACTTTAAAGGATGAGGACAATAAATGAAAACAGCCCACACACCTAGTCCGATTGTGTAAGGGGTGATATACAAACCCGCCTGGTTGTAAAAACCACCGCAAATCCCACCTATAGTCGCGCCTTGAAAACGAACCGCGGAAAAGTCTCTGATGAGGTTCAACAGCCACAACACACCCGCGACAACACAGAAAACAAACAATCCCCGACAAAATAAAGCGGCAGCGGCAACCACGAATGCCCCCCTCTCTGGCTGCCCGTCCTGGTGTGTTTATCTGAAAAAGGATAAAAATTTTCTGAAAAGTTCCCTCTTTTAACTAGCTGCTGAACAAACGGGCACGACGGAAATAATAGAAGTCCGTGTTAAGAGAAAGAACAAGAAATTTATTCGGGAATTGACAAAACAACCAAAGTGCTCTAGTTCTCTCTAGAAAATTTGGTCCTCCAAACGACACACGACAGAACCACCAGGTCTGGGAGTTTCGGGCAGGCAGGCCGGCTCACAAGTCCGCGAGGTCCGACCGCTGCCCAAGGTGCGAGAAGCCAGACGTTTGCAAAACAAAAATCAGGGACGAGCCATCCCAGCAGCGTCCGCTCGGCAGGCCGTGACCTCCCGGCACGCTGGGCTTGCATCGGAAGATCCGGGAAAATTTGTTTTTGATTTTTTCTTAATAGGTAGAAGGGGAAAGTCCCCTAATTTGTAGAGGAGACCATCTTTTACTGAGCATATTCTCCTACCTCTCTGAAGACAGCTTTCTGCAGGCCTGAGAGACAGGAATTCTACTTCAAATTTCCTGCAAGAGATTTTCATGTTTTGCTTTAGCAAACTCCAAGGCCAGAATACTTCACCGGTTTTCCCGGTGAGTTATTTTCCTTAACAAATATAGTTTAAAATATGATCTAAAATAGCCCTCCCGATCTTTTTTAGCAAAACCTAGCCAGCTGCCTGGCCTGTAGGGGCCCGAGGCGCCGGGATGGAGAGCGAAGGAAACGCAGCCTTTCTCTGAGCCGGGATGTGGTGTAAACCCGGGCGTAGGCCGCCCAGCTAGGCGGCCCGGCTTCCTGCTCGGGCCCAACCCCCATTCTGCCCAGTGGGACCTGGGGAGCGACTTCTGAACAACTTCAAGTAGGCACGGAGCAAATACTCGTTCGTTCCTTTCCCCCGCGGCTCCGGGCTCGATGTCGGCCCAGACCCGCTCTCCTAGGCAAGGACTGCGCGGCAGCCGGGCGGGCAAAGCTGAGCGCAAAGCGCACCGACCTGCGAGAGATTGCCAAGCGGTCTGTGCCGCTGACGCCTGGCTGCGCCTCAGCCTGGGCATTTCTCTTCGCCTTGAATTTTGGCTTGGGGTGTCCAGCCCAGACGCTGGGGCGCGGGGAGGAGACGAGGCCTACAGAAAAAGTGCGCAGAGAGGCGGCCTGCAGGAGGGAGGAGAGAAAAGGCATAGAGGGCAGGGAGGCGAACACAGGAGGAGAACCAGAGGAGACAAAGAGGAGCGAGAAGAATCGAGGCATGCGAGGAGGCGAAGAGGGGTCGCCGGCGCTGGCTCAGGAGACAGCCCCCTGAGGGCGCGAGGTCCTGCTGCGGCGGTGGCTGCGGCTAAGGCTGGCGTCGCGCGTCCCTGCATCCTCGCATCCGGTGTGCGCTGCGGGACTCTCACAGATCGAGGCGCGAGTGCAACGCGCCGGTCTTGCTGTCGTGGTCCCAGTAAGAGCAATGCATCATGGCGAGCTCGGGTTGCCGGGCGCAGGCGAACTGCAGGCCGGGGGCGTTGGTGGGCGCGGGCGCCGGGGGCGCGGCGGTAGCCGGGCTGGCAGGGCTGAGCTGGCCCGGGGGCGGTGCCGCGGCCCCGTGGTGCGGCGGGACTGGCGGGGGTGCGGCGGCCGCGTGTAGATGATGTGCGTGCGGGTGTGAGTGGGAGTGCGGCGGTGGCGGGGGCGCGGCCGGCGGGCCCCCCAGGCCGTTGTACGAGTTCACGACGCCGGTTGGCAGCGCCATACTCTGCACGCGTGAGTACGGCCCGTAAGAAGCGGCTGGGCCCGCCAGCCCCTTGACCACCGCGGCTGCGCCGGGACTGCCCGGGCCCGCGGCCGCGGCCGCCGCTGCGGCCGCCGCTGCAGCCGCCGCCATCTGGCAGGAGGCGTAGGGCATGGGCGAGGGCGGCTGCGGGAGCGGCCACGAGTTGTTGAGGAAGCCGGACTGCAGGTACTTGGGGGGCGCCAGGTAGCCGTAGCCGTCGGCCCCGGCGCCCGCCACGCCGCAGCCACCCGCGGCGCCTCCGGCCCCAAAGAGCCCCTTGCCAGGCTGGAAATGCGCGGGGGGCGGCCGGAAGGGCCGCTTCATGCGGCGGCGCCGCCGGTAGTTGCCCTTCTCGAACATGTCCTCGCAGGCCGGGTCCAGCGTCCAGTAGTTGCCCTTGCGCTCGCCGCCGCCCTCGCGCGGCACTTTGATGAAGCACTCGTTGAGGCTGAGGTTGTGGCGGATGCTATTCTGCCAGCCCTTCTTGTTCTTCTCATAGAACGGAAACTTGGCGATAATGTACTGGTAGATGCCGGACAGCGTGAGTCTCTTTTCGGCGCTCTCCCGGATCGCCATGGCGATGAGCGCCACGTACGAGTAAGGGGGCTTCTGCGCGGGGTCCGGCTTCTCCGGAGCTGTCCCGGCGCCACTGCTGCTCTTGCTCGGGCTCGGCGGCGGCGGTGCCTCGGGGTCCTTGGCTGCGCGTCCGGTCTCCGGGGCCAGCAGGGCCCCCGCGGCGTCCTCGGGCTCGGGGTAGCTGGCCATCATGACAAAGCCGGCGCGCAGCGGCCAGGCAGCCCTCGCTCTCCTCTGCCGGCGCTGGCGCGGCGAGGAGTCTGGGCGCACAAGTCCGCTTGCGGCCGAATCTCAAACTTCTGGAGTCGGCCGATGCCGCGGCGCTCGCTCGCCGGCGGCCTCTCGCTCCTCTCCACTCTTCTTTCCCTTCTCCTGGGGAGCAGCCGGCGGGAGTAGAGCTCAGCCTCTGGCCATGGGGAGTCCGCCCAACAGAAGGGGCTCCGGCCTCGCTGCCCCTCCCCGCCAGGCCAGTCCCCGCCTTGGTGGGTTTTCTTCACTGCGCTTTTCCCCTCCCCCAAGCTCCGGTTTTCGAAGCACGACCCGCGTCTCTGGCTGAGCTGCCGCCCGGAGTCCCTAGTGCGCCAGGAGCCTCGCTCTGTTCTGATTCGTATGGGCTCCGCCGAGTTCCGCTTGCGTCAGGCGCCTTCGCCCCTATAGCTGGGCGGCCAGTCTTGCACGGGCGAGTTCATCTCCAAGTCACTTTTTGTAAACGCGCCGCACAGCCTGGACTGGCCTGCCCCCTCCCAGCGAGCGTGGGGGCCCGGCGGGTAGCCGGGCTCACGCTCTCACAAGCCCTGGAAATCTGCCCGTGTTCGTTCTGCGGGTCCGTTCGCACTCTCCCGGTGTCCAGAGAGCTTGGGCCCTAGCGAGGAGAGGCGCGTCAAGTCTCCTCGCAGCTTTCAGGTGAAAGAAAAACGACTCCTTTGCTCTGCCCTTTGCTGCTATCTTGGGATTAAACTTCTAGCTCCGAGCTGGGGGAGGGGCGGGACAGCGAGGGGGCTGGACGGGGGTGGGGTGGAGAGAGCTGCGCGGTGGCTTTGGGAAAAATCAGCCCAGAAACGCGTGTCCCTGAAGGAAGAAACCTCGGCTTGGCCTATTCCTCGAGCTCTCAGAGTAACTGGGCCGGGTTGGGGGCGAGGGAGAAGATCGCTGGGAAGAGGCGTCCAGGGGCTCCGCCTGAAGCCCTCCACTCTTTGCTCTAGACCTAGGGACCAGACCCCTCCTCCGAATGCATGCGGGGATCTGCGGGTTAGATATGTGCTTTAACACCAAGTAGACCCCATCCTGCCCCTGCTCCGACGCAGGCGAGAGGGTTGCCGCCGTGGATCTTTGTGGGGGGCTGTGTATGTAAGGGCACCAACAGCACATCTAGAAGTCGGCGAGGGTCTGTCTACCTTTGCGACACTGAGATACCAGCCGCCCATGTGCACGTGTATGTGCGTGTACACGGTGTGAGATTTATGAGGTAAAACAGTTATAGATAGGTAATATGTGTATCACGGATCAGAGTAAATGTGGCTCAGGGATATTACCTCTTCTTTATTTTTCCTCTGTCCTCTGCTCCCTCCTTTCTTCATTCTTCCCTTTCCTTGGCCCTTTAACTGCTTCCTTTCCTTTCTCAGTTCTTCCCGCCTCCATTGCTGCCAGTGAATATATTTCTATTACAGACTAGGAAGAAAAACAGGCTGTGAGGGAGGTATTTTTCCGAATCTCTCTCCTGACAAGCCATTTGTTCAGATCTCTCTCCAGGGTTGAGGGGTGCCTCAATCATCTATCTTCAGCAGAAGTTTGATCGGGACCCAGTCACATGTGCATGGACAAACATTGTCTCAGGGGAAATCAGCGATGGCAAAAAAAAAAAAAAAAAGTTAGGTGTGCCTTTTAACAGTTAACAAACAGCCTTACCAAAATTCTGTAATCAAAGTGTGAGAGATGGCCCATGTTTTGAGTCCTCATGCCCCAAACTCCGTGGTGCTGAGGGGGCAGGGATTCTTTGTAGAGGAAGGTGGACTGAATGGATGTCCTGCAGGTGTGTGTTCGTGATTGGCATGTCTGGAGTGGCTGGTCTAATGCCTGTCACCACCTCGTCCTCCCAGGCTGTCCAGCCTCTGAGGAAGTCACAGCCCACCTGCATGTGCTGCTTCTTCCCACTCAGGCCTGTGATCTGCAGTGTGAGGTTAAAGGAAGGGAGGAGGGGGTGAGGAGGGTCCAGAGAGGTCAGCAGAGAAGCCTGGTCGGACCACCACAGTAAGAGGGCGCAGGGGTCTCCTAAACTCATCTCGGTAAATACCCTCTTCCACCTACCATTGGAAATATCTCATAATAGCATGGTGGTTCTCTCCCACGGCTCCCAACGTACAGCAGGGCAGAGTGGCTCTTCTTCACACCCTCCATACCTGCTTCCTGAGCAGGAGCGCAGGTGTTTTTCTTCGTCCTCACTCCATGGGGGCCCAGGAGATGGGTGGGAGTTCTGTTTGGGCTGCTGCAGATGAACTGCAGTGCCCACCATCCCCCAGAGCCTGGGCAAGGGGAAAACACTGCTCAGGCTGGCCCCACCTGGGCTGCTGCCGTCTCCTCTCTTTTTTTGACCACCCAGGCTGGCTCCCTGGCCCTCACTCCCCCTGGCAGGCATTTCCGCTCCTGGCCAGCAGCAGCCAGGTGTGACAGCATTGTTGTGTGTGTCATCACTTCCCCGGATTCCAAACTCGGCTCCCTTTTCAGCCTTTTAAGGAGTGTGTGTGTGTGTGTGTGTGTGTGTGTGTGTGTGTGTGAGAGAGAGAGAGAGAGAGAGAGAGAGAGAGAGTAGGGGGAGCGGTAAAGGAAGGAGAGCCTCTGAAGGATTTCTCTGAGTGAAAAAAAGAGGAGTCCTGCTCTCCCCAAGTATTGATCTCTCCAAGAAGCGGTGGGGCGCGCCTTAGTTTACTTCTCGACCCTCTTGGGCAGGCTGGGGAGGTCCCGCTTCCCGAGGAGGTCGCGGTCCCTTCTGGCAGGGCAGACCGCTCCGAGGCGGGCGTGGGACTCCACGGCTGTCTCCCTCTCCCCGGGGCGCCGGGGCGACGCAGGGCCCGGACTCAGTGATCGCGGGTGGTGCCCACCTCCAAGGACCGGGCGGAGCTCCCAGCCTGTAACGCCCTGTTTCGCGGGCCCGCGGCTGCAGCTCCGGTGCCTCCTGGCCGGAGCGTCTTCTGTGGACCCCGGGGCAGGCAGAGAGACCCGCCGACGGAGCGTGGCCTCCTCTCTGGCGCTGCCGAGGCCTCACACCGCCCCCCTGCCTCCGACGCTCGGACAGCCGGCTCGAGCAAGGCACTTGTCTCGGATGGAGGGAGAAGCTTCTCCCGCCGCGGCCGGGAATCCTGCCGGCGGTCGGGTCTCGCCAGGTGAGCGGCCCGCAGCCCGGAGGCAGGCAGCCCTGACCCGCGGGGCTCCGCTGGTTCTGCGCCACCAGACGCCTGAACCAAGTCCTGCGGCCCCCTTTCCTGGCGGGGCTCTGAACCGTCCCGGGGAGGTGAGGCACCGAGCCCGCTGCAGGCCTCTCCTGTGGGCACGGCCTCTGCGGCACGTACGCGGGAAAAGCGAAGCTGGACCGTGTTTCGTAGTACATTCCCACACAACGCTGCACCCCAGCTGTCCGCACTACCCAGTCCCATCCCCGGCCTTCACCCCCGGCCCTCACGACCCCAGGTCCCTCTATTCAGGTCACAAACCTCCATCCATTTCTCTCAGTCACCCGGGATCTCCTCCCCTTCTCTTCCCCACTGCTCTCTGACACTCACCTGTTGCACAATACATACTAGTTCAGAATTTGCACATCTTGGTATAAAACATGTCAGTCTACTGCCCCAACTCTATGTCTCTTCGAGCACGGGCCTCCCAGCCGTCTCATGACACAGAGTCACCTCGTGGCTCCATGTATGCAAGGCTGAGTCCCAGAACATGTTGACTCTGATGTCCTTGGTCTGTGGTTAGGGTGACTGGGTGGCCTCCTGGATGTTCCCATGGTGAGGTTACTGCTCAGAGTTCTTTTGAGAAGCTTAGGAAGAGAGCATACCCCTGATGTGCTGTAACACACACCAGCCACTCACACAGGCTTCATTTCTGTTTTGTAGCCGAGCTGGCTGCTGTACTGTCAGTCTGCAGCCTGAGATGGTCGCACAGCTCTTCTGCACAGCTCTTCTGCACACACCCACACAGCTCCAGGCCTCAGGCCAGCCGGAATTATTCTGCTTGGATGGGATTAGCAGAGTCACTTACCCAAATATGTGCTTGGGAGAGAGAGTGGGGGAGAGAGAGAGAGGAGGGAAGGAGAGAGAGAGAGAGAGAGAGAGAGAGAGAGAGAGAGAGAGAGAGGCAACACCACTGCCCATTCTGGGGAAGAACTCACAGATGACAGCTGTTTCCAGTTGGTAAGTATCTTTTTGAATCCCACACCCCTGACCTTGTGGTAGCTGGGCAGGGAGGCAGTAGGTCAGAGTTCTAGGCTTCTCCCTACTTCACTGATGCTGGGTTCCAGCAGCCCCTCTGTCCTAGGGAGTATGTGCTCTACCCTCTGCAAAGCAGACTGCAGGGCAGTTGTTGTAGGCCTTTTTGCTGGTTGAGCCTAACTCAAGGAGAAAAGGCAGAGGGTCTGGTTTCTGGGCCATGTGAGGGGCTCCCCTCTCCAAAGACCTCTGGGATGCTCTGAGAGAGAATTCTGGGGTGGCAGGAGCTGCCAGCCAGCTTCCTTTGGTATCCCATGGCTGTGACGCCAAAATGGCCCAAAGCCATTTTATTTATTCCTAAACAGTGAATACCTTACAACTAGGCCCCATCACATGCTTGAGAATGTGATGTGTTGTTGAAAGTTGCCTTTTGCCTTTCTCCCTACTGAGACTGTAAGCCTTGGGGGGTGAGACTCTGTCTTCCACTTCTCACTCAGTGTTGCCTGAAGGATGGGCTCAACACATTCTAGTGGAATTGGAAAATGGCCCTGCTCCACAGAGAGAATTGAGAGATGCCACTTGCCTTGTAATGAAGCTGGAATTTCCAAGAAAGGGACTACAGGTGGGACACAGTGGCTAGACCATGGAGGGCTAGCTCAGGATCTGAGAGTCCTCTGCCATTTGGGACTCCCTCTTCATTATGGGTGCATAGCCATGCTGCTGAATGGTAGGCAAGGACACAGGACACCCTCTTGGTTCCCTAATTATGGTGAGGACCTGTCTGAAATTTCAATCAAGTTAAACTTCCTTAGAAATAGAGAGGCCTCTGAATCTGTGGCAGCTGGCTTGCAAAGTATACGACCTGCTGTCTGGAGCCCCAAGCAGGCCCATGAGGGGCTGCCTGAGAGAGCCCTTCCTCTTGGTCCTCATCCCACTTCAGTTTTCTGTCCACAGATGGGCACCATCTAAAGAGCCTCCATGCAGGAGGGCAGTTTTAGATGCTTAGCTTTGATGAAGTTCAGAGGAACAGAGGGAGAAGGGTCAAGTTTTGTGTTTCATATTACTGGCCTTCTGAAGATTTCCCTTATAACAAATACCAAAATGATGTGTGTGTGTGCTGCATAATTTATATATGGTAAACAATATATGTCTCAAGTGTACAGCTTAATGTATTTTTACATATAATGCACCATGTAACCACCACCCCGATCCAGATATGAAACAGTAAAACTTCTGTTACCTCAAAAGTTTCCCTTATATCTTTTCCTCATCAATACCTGTTCCCAAAGGTAATGCACACTCTGATTTCTATCACCATCGATTAACTTTTCCTGCCTGCTTTGAATGTCATATAACATGTACACTTATGTGTCTGATTTCTTCTGCAGAACATGTTTTTGATATTCATCCATCTCATTACATGTGACATTCATTTCTTTATTGCTATGTAATATTCCACAATATGCTTATCCCTTCACCTATGTCATCTGATGGACATGTGTGTTGTTTTCAGTTTGAGGATGTCATAAATAAAGTTGCTATCAACATTTTCGTACATGTCTTTTTGTCAAGGGCATTTCTTTCTTTTTTTAAATCCTCACTGGAGGATACTTTTTCCCATTGCTTTTAAAGAGAGAGGAAGGGAGAGAGAAAGAAACATTGATTGGCTGCCTTCTTGTATGCACCCCAACTGGGGATGGAAGCCACAACCTGAGCATGTGCCCTGACTGACAATCGAACTCATGACCCTTCAGTCCACAGGACAATGTTCCAACCAACTGAGCCACACTAGCTGGGGCAAAGGCATTTCTTTACTCGTGAGCAACTACCTAGGAGATTAGGCATATGTTTAATTTTATTAGATATTGCCAAACAATTTTCCAAAGTGTTACACTGCTACACTGCTAGACAGAGAAACAGACAGACAGACACACATGCTGTAACAGGGCCTTTTCCTTATAGATAGCGTTCTCTAAAGACCACTGTGTACTCCCAGCTGTTATTATTTTTATTAACATTATAAAGGAACAAAATAGCTATCCTTTATTAAGAACTTATTTTGAGACAGGGACTTTACATGCAATGTCTCATTTCATTTTTCTGACAAACCTAAGGGGTTGGTACTATTCTTATTTTATAGATGAAGAAACTGAGGCTCAGAGGAATTAAGCAACGTGCTGAAGGCCTCCAGTCAATAAGTGGAAGTTTGATTCTGGAGCCCTGAGTTTCACTTCTGTGCATGTGTTTCTGTCCCTGCAAGGTCAGGAGGTCCTGTCTTCCATCTCACCAAACCTAGCTGCTATTTATGAGACCCATTTCTTATAACTTCTGATCCTCCCCATGTGCACTGTCACACCTAGGATTGAGATTTGTGTGTACACGTATGTATACAGTCTCACAGCCACACACACTCACCAGAAAGAAGAAGGGCATGGGGG